>CATIWR010068698.1:0-11602 GCA_949677035.1 Omphalea diandra
ACTAAATTGGATAATGTGTAAAACATAAAAAATGTTCATTTATATGTTTTGTAACTTATGGTAGAATATTATTGCAATTGGAATGGTATAATTTGAGATACATCCAAGAGAGTATGACCTACTCAAACTGAGAGGACACTGCAATAGGGCAACATTTAAAAATTCACCACATTTTATGTGTATCTGATATTGACCTAAAATTTGAATATGTGGTCCCATTATATGTCTAGTTTGTTTGAAAAAAATAATGAAGTCATTTGGATAAGTATAACAATAGTTATTATTGTGACAGTGTATCAAGCTCAGGCTGCCATATAAAGAAAATATGTATAAACACTAGGTACACTTGCATGAATCATGCCATAACTGCATACCAAGCATTCATAATCATTTTGATATACTTATAACCATGTATGTCTCAAATTCTAGGGTCTCAATAATTTGAAGAAGCCCTACCATAAAGGTTGGTAACATCAAAAGGTGAGTAGAAACAATAATTGGATTCAATGTGTGTGAGTAGAAACAATAATTGGATTAAATGTGTGTGAGTAGAAACAATAATTGGATTCAATGTGTGTGAGTAGAAATAATAATTAGATTCAATGTGTGTGAGTAGAAATAATAATTAGATTCAATGTGTGTGAGTAGAAACAATAATTTGATTCAATGTGTGTGAGTAGAAATAATAATTGGATTCAATGTGTGTGAGTAGAAACAATAATTGAACTCAATGTGTGTGAGTAGAAACAATAATTGGATTCAATGTGTGTGAGTAGAAACAGTAATTGGATTCAATGTGTGTGAATAAAAACCATAATTGGATTCAATGGGTGTATGTGATACTTGTATGATATGATTATGTTCTATTACATGTATATATGATTGAATTGTTACATGTTACATGAAAATATAAGTCAAGTGAGAATGATTGAATTGTTACATGTTACATGGGAATACAGGCCAAGTGAGAATTACATGCTCTTAACGATTACTTGGCAAATCATTTGTGAATAAGCACTTGCATATGGAACTAAAAGGGGCGTTGTGACCGACTTGTCAAACACTTGTAAATTATAAGAAGATGGACCAATAGGTCCTAAATCATATGTTACATGAATCACATGAATATCTCAAGAGCAATGTTTGCCTTGCTCGGTCACGAGAAAAACAAAGCTATTGTATTTGCACTTGCATAGTTAATTGTTATACTTGTAATGTATCTTGATGATATTTGATTATGGATTATGCCATGAGAATTTGATTATTGTTTTTATTCATTGAGTCGCGACTCACCAAATCGTAACTGAAGCATAGAGTTTGGATATTTTGGTGCATAAAGTCTTGCATAAAGACACATGGAACACAGGTCATCAGCTGAATTCCAACTCTCTCTCCTTGCGTCATGTGCATACATTTGATAGGAACTAGTTATGGTCACTAGTCCTAACATTAGTTAACACATGTGTACATTAAATGCATATGGGATTATATATGTATGATGAATAAACCTTAATGTGTATACATTTCTAAACATGAAATGCCATGATTTGCAACTGAAGATGATAGTTATAGTCGGTGGTATCAGAGGATTCAAGCACACGCGGGGCAGATGTGCAAATCTCGGTGTATATGACATCGCAGGGCCGACGAGCAAATCCCGGTGTATATGACATCGCAGGGCCGACGAGCAAATCCCCGATGTTGAGTGCTCTGATAGGTACCAGCTATAGCCACGTTGTGACATTACAATTTATGGTATCAAAGCTGATTTACAAATGAGAACAATGGATGTCACAATTATTTGTTTGACAAATGAATTTAGATGTTACAGTTTTGGTATCAGAGAGGGCTCAAGCATACGCGGGGCAGATATGCAAATCCCGATGTGTATGACATTGCGGGGCCGACAGGCAAATCTCGAATGTTGAGTGCTCTGATAGGTACCGATTGTAGCATTACAGATTGTGGAAAAAAAACTGGTATAAAAGCAACATGATTTGTAAACGCAAAAGGTGATTACAGTTTTTGGTATCAGAGCCACATGAGTTCTGTCAAATGAAAAATGTCGTTACATTTAGTGGTATCAGAGCAAATATGAATACGATCATTACATTTAGTGGTATCAGAGCCATATGAGTTATGTAAAACGAATATGGGTGTTACAGTTTATTGGTATCAGAGCCAAGTATGAATACGGTCGTTACATATTAGGAGAACAAATATCACTCCCACATAAGGACTCAAAGCAAATAATCCAATTAGTTGCGATGATTTGGCCTAGCTATTTTCTAGCATTAAAACACCTTATTTCAAGGTTCCTTATATAAATAAATAAATAACTAACTAAAGAATTCTAACTAAAAGTAACATGATATTCAGCAAATGAGGAGAATTCCTTATGGCAATAGGAAGACAATGCCAACTAAGTAAATCTGGCATGGATCTTTAATATTTGGGCTTGTCTTCACATTTTGGGCTCAACTCCATGCTATGGCAAAATGGTGTTGGGCTTTGGTCCTCTCCATCAATTGGGCTCCATTGGATTAAATTAACTACTTCAAGAGTCTGAGCTCCTATCCTCATTAATTTGGGCTTCATGCAATCCTTGGTTTGTTTGGGCCAATTCTTTCCATATCTTTCCCTGTATAAAAGCTCTAAGTGCATCTTTAAACTTCTTTAGCCTTCCTCTTTTAATTGGGCCTTGAATTATAATGGATCCTTATTAGACTTGACTTTGCCGAATGCATCATCTTTGCTAGCTAAAATACCCATGGCCATGCTTTTGTAGAAGGATGTGAAACTAACATGTTTTTCTTTGAGTGATGATCTAACAAATATAAGCTTCCCAGTGGTTTTGTTTCCTTGTTACATAACTTTTTAGATTTATTTCCCAATGATGTGGCCAAAGGATTGCCACCCTTAATAGGAATTGAGCACCAAATTGATTTCATTTCGGACTCTTAAATTCCAAATAGGACAGCCTGTAGAAGCAACCTTGTGGAAACAATAGAGCTTTAAAGGCAAGTAGAAGAGAACATGGAAAAGGGCTTGGTAAGGGAAAGTCTTAGTCCTTGTGCAATTCCTATTGTATTAATACCTAAAAAGGATGGATCTTGGCACATGTATGTTGATTTTAGGGCCATTAATAAGAGAAGCATTAAGTATAGGCATTCAATTTTTAGGTTATATGACATGTTAGATGAATTGCACGATGCATATATGTTTTCTAAAATTGATTTGAAAAGTGTTATTATCAAATTAGGATGTGTGAAATGAATGGAAAACAACATTTAAAACTAAATATGGATTGTAAGTGTGAAGGTGCTAGCAACAAGTTTTCTAGAGATCTAGTTTAAATTTAAGGATTTATCTTCTTCTTAATCATTGAATTATACTTGGAACTTGTGTTCATCAAATGGGTCAGAAGCTAATTCCACCTCGTTTGTATCATATTGGTATCAAAGCCAAGGTTATTCAAGATCAAAAGGTACTATTCTTGCATTGTTCTTCATTATTTGTTGGTTTTCATATGATTAGAATATTCAAATCACATTCTGCCTCTTTTTATTCTTGTTTCGATTCCATTGATTTTTTTGTGTTCCATTCTGTTTTTCTTTGTTTCCTTCTGTCAAATTCATTTGTCTCATCATATTTAATCATTATCTTATGTTAGGATTGCATTATAGTTAATTTGCATCAAGAAAATGACAAAAAAAAAAAACTTCCAAATTGCAAATTAGCACTCTATCATTGTCAATTCAGTTTCATATTGTTCCATCCTGTTTTATTTGATTTCCATCATTAAATTAGTGTGTTTCATCATCTAAAAATGTGCTTGCAACATTAGAATCAAATTGGAATAGATTGTTTTTCAAAATTTCCTTAAAATAAGGAAAAGTGTGAATTGAGCAATTATAGCACCAATTCTGTTCCACTTGTCCAATTGAGTTCCAATATGTTTATTTTCACTTTCCATCATTAAATTAGTTTGATTCATCATCCCATATCAAATTTCATCAAAAAATTCCAAAAAAATCGAATACTTTTACAAAATTTCCTTAAAGAAATGAACTTTGAAAAAATAAGTTTGTTTCATGTTCTAGTTGGATTTCATTATTTTTTTTTAATTCAAATTCATTTTTCTTGGTGGATTAATCTTTCTTGTGTCCCCAATTGCAGATTTGAAGTGTTTAATTCAAGAAATTCCTTGAAATTTGGAAGTTTGCCAAAATTTTCTTAAACTAAGGAAACTTGATTTTTAACTTGTTTCTCACAATTTTTTTATTGTTTTTGATTCCAATTTGTTTCTTTTGTGTCTAATCACTTTTTTGGTGTTCCTTAAGTATCTAGGACTGAACCACCTCATTCAAATTTAAGGGGAAGGTAAAATTATGAATTTACCCCTAATATTACTCCATTCAGCTTCTATTTGATTTTACATGGTTTTTGTGTTGTTCTTTGTAATTCTTTCAATTTCAATTCTATTTTAAGCTTCCAAGGTAGTTAAAAAAAACAGAGAGAAAAGATTAAAAAAATTTAAAAAAATAGAAAAAAAAGAAAAAAAGAAAAATAGAAACAAGAAATAAGGGAAGCGAAGAATTGCATAAAAACTTGTTTGCACTAAAGAAGTTGATTTCAATTCTCTTATTTGCATTCATCTTAGGCTTAAATTTTCATCAATTTGAGTTTACAACACCACTTTGCAACTTTGCCTACCTTTAAATTCTTAAATTTTGATTAGGTCTTTAATTATTTGTTTGCTTGCAACCATATTATGTTACTTTCAATTCTTTTTTATCTAAGTGTTTAGGTCTAGTTTATGCTTGTTTTGTGTTTGATTTAAGCTTGTCTTAGCATAAAGTAGCTCAGTCTCTAAAGAACTTAAAGAAAAGAATATTGAGTGGTAAAAGGTAAGAGTGTGTAAGCTCATAAGAGGGTAAAAGCCAATTTTTAGTTAAACACGAATGTGAGTGCCATCAATTGAGTGTAAACACGTAAGGGAGTGTTTGTAAGGATATTGTTTTGTTATTTTAATAATCATGGCATAACCTAATGATGATCCATAATGGAAGTTATTTGTTAAAGTTATGCAAGATATTATGGCCCTTATGCAACAAAAGTTTAAAGAGGTTAAAGAACAGCTTGGGAACATTCAAAATACCTCTCATTCCAATAGCACACGCATCGATTCAAGACAACCAAGGTATGGCAGATTCATCAATGATGAGGAGGAAGGCAATTCACATGAAGAAAGTTCCTAAAGATCAAGCAAGCAAGATGGTAGTCTAAGTGACATTATGCTAAAAATTTATACTTTCAATGGCAAAGGTGATCCTGAGTCTTATTTATCATGGGAAAAAAAAAGTAGACTTTGTATTTGATTGTCAAAATTATAGTGAGGAAAAGAAAGTTAAGCTTGTAGCCGTAGAGTTTGTAGATTATGCTCTTGTATGGTTGGCTCAAATCATGTACACTAGGAAAAGATGTGGGGATAGTCCAATTAGTACTTAGGAAGAGATGAAAAGAGTCATGAGAAAACGTTTTATACCTTGTCATTACTATTGGAATTTGCACAACAGATTGTAAAGACTAGTGCAAGGGGAAAAATGTGTGGAACAATATTACCAAGAGCTAGAGGTAACTTTGACTAGGGGTGAAATTGAGGACACCATTCGGCAAACAACAGCTAGATTTCTAGCTGGACTCAATAAAGAAATTGCAAACCAAGTGGAGATGTACCCCTACGATGATTTGGAGGATTTGTACGACAATGCTATCAAGGTGGAAAAACAACTAAAGGGTAAGCCATATAGGCCCAATTTCAATTCAGTTTCTTAGACTAACAAATTTAAAAGTGGTGATAACCCCAATATAAGGTCTAAGGCCGATCTACCTAAGAAGGATGGAGGGAAGCCCAATTTTGCTACTAAGGTTAAACCTATTAAGCCTAATAAGAGTAGCTCAATTGTTTGTTTCAAATGGCAAAGAAGAAGGCATGTTGTATGTGATTGCTACAATAAAAGAATAAAGATTTTGAGAGATGGTGAGATTACTAGTGAAGATGAAGATCGAGAAGATACAGATCCTAAAATGCCTCAATTGAAAGATGCTAGTGATGTTGATGAAGAAGACCCTAATGAGGTAACAAGTAAAGATATTTTTGTGACTAGATCCACTTTAAATGCCCAAATAAAGGATGAGCATGTGCAAAAGGAAATATATTTCATACAAGGTATAAAATATATGACAACTTATGTCTTGTTATAATTGATGGTGGTAGTTGCACTAATGCAGCTAGTACCTACCTAATTGAAAAGATGAAATTGCCAACTTTAAAGCATCTAAACCATATCATTTGGAATGGCTAAATGAATGTGGCGAAATTAAATTTACAAAGCAAGTTAGGATAGCATTTTCAATGGGAAAGTACAAGGATGAGGTGTTATGTGATGTAATTCCTATGCAAGCTAGTCACATGCTTTTGGGGCACCCTTGGCAATATGATAAGAGGGTAAAACATGATGAGTTTTCTAATGTATATGAGTTTGATTTTATGGGTAGACACATTTTATTATCTTCTTTATCCCCTTCTCAAATTTATGAAGATCAATAAATTTTGAGAGAGAGAAAATGTATGCACAAACAAGAAAAAGAATTAGCACGATAAAAGGAGAGCTATGAGAAAACACATGAGAAGTGTGACCAAAAAGTGGAAAGAGGAGAGAAAAGAGAAGATGCTCAAAAGAAAAAAGAGGGGCATGCAAAGTGAGGGTGTGAAAAGGGCTTTTTATGTAGAAGAGAAGGATGTGAGGAAAGCCTTGCTAGCCAAAACACCCATGGTTATGCTATTGTATAAAGATTTGGAACTAACACATTTTTCTTTTAGTGATGATTTGACCAATTTTCTTCTTGGTAGTTTTGTTTCTTTATTGCATGAATTTATGGATTTGTTTCTCAAAGATGTGCCAAAAGAATTACCAACCTTAAGAGGTATTGAACACCAAATTGATTTCATCCTAGGCTCGCAAATTCCTAATAGACCAGTCTATAGAAGTAATCCCAAGGAGATAAAGGAACTTCAAAGGCAAGTATAATAGGTAATGGAGAAAGGTTTGGTAAGGGAGAGTATGAATCCATGTGTTGTTCCTATTTTGTTTATACATATAAAGGATGGATCATGACACATGTGTTTAGATTGTAGGGCAATTAATAAAATTACCATTAAATATAGGCATACAATTCCTAGGTTAGATGACATGTTAGATGAATTGCATGGTGCATGCATGCTTTCAAATTTTAATTTAAAGAGTGGATATCATCAAATTTGTATGTGTGAGAGAGATAAGTGGAAAACAACTTTTAAAACTAAATATGGTTTGTATGAATGGTTAGTTATGCCATTTGGGCTAACTAATGCCCCTAGCACTTTTATGAGATTGATGAATCATGTGTTGCGTGCATATTTAGTAAATTTTGTAGTTCTTAATTTTGATGACATTCTTGTATATTCTAGATTTTTAGAAGAGCATTTAGAGCATGTTAGGTTAGTTTTTGATGTTTTGCACAAGGAAAAAGTTATATGTTAATTTGTACTAGTATACTTATTTTCATAGGAATTATGGTAAGCAAATATGGAATAGAAGTTTGATGTAAATAGACAGGACAGGTTACCAAAGGATCCACTTCAACTTCAAGGCCCAATCACAAGGGGAAGGCTAAAGAATTTTAAGGAGGCAATTGGAGCATTCATACAACAAGAAGTTACACTTGGGTTAGCCTAAGAAGAGTGAAGGATGTGTGAAGCCCAATTAAAAGCTAATGGGAGCTTAAACTCTTCAAATAGAGCATTTAACTTAATACAGTAGAGCCCAACTTGTAGAAAGCCCTCAAGCATAACCCAATTCGGCCAAGGCATGCAAAAAGAAGCCTAAGGCATGTAAAAGGAAGCCTAAGTCATGTAAGCAAGGAAATAATGCCCAAAGTCAAAGATTATTGTCAGATTTCCTTAGTTGGAAATATTTCCTAATGCCATTAGGATTTCCTCATTAAGCTGAATCCTTTTCCTTTTCTATTTAGAAATAGTTGTTATTTAGTTAGGAAAGTATCTTGGTCTAATCTTATTGACCAATCATAATATTTCTTTAGTTTTCCAATTTAATTTAGGATTGCCTTATTACATTAGGAAATATTGAATTCTGTTAGGGAATGTAGACCAAATCCTAATTTGTTTTGGATTAAGCACTATAATGTTATAAATAGCCCTCACATTCTGCCAAGAGGAATTCATTCAATTAATACTAATATTGTTAGCGATTTTGCTTGTGAGATTAAATTCTCTTTTTGAGTTATTGAGTGGACTAGGTGAGATTGTTGAGTGAAGGCTTAATAATTTCACAAACTTGTTAATTATAATCTTAAATTGGCTTGGTTAATTTAAGGTTTGAGTTAATACAATTTTGAATCTTTATAACTTAGGTTGCTAGAAATAAGTTTTCTAGGGGTATAGTTGGGATTTGAAGATCAAAGCTCCAATACTTGGTTTGATAGATTTTGGGCAACTATTCTTTAGCATACGGGTAAGGATCAATCCAACCTTGTTCGTATCAAAGTTGATGAAGAGAAGGTAAGTGTTATTTCCTCTTGGTCGAAACCTACTACCATAAGTGAGGTAATATATTTTCATGGTTTGGCTAGTTTTTATAGAAGATTTGTTAAGGATTTTAGCACAATTGTAGCGCCCCTAACTGAAATTATAAAGAAAAGTGTTGGATTTCAATGGGGGGAGGCACAACAAAGGGCTTTTAATTTGTTAATTTACCTTTGAAATTGAATGTGATGCTTCAGGTTTAGACATTGGAGCTGTTTTCATGTAAGCAGGAAGGCTAATTGCTTACTTTAGTGAAAAACTTAGGTAGTCTACTTTTAACTACCCAACTATAATAAAGACATATATGCATTAGTTATCCATGCAGATCATGAGTCTTCGAAACACCTTAAGGGACAATAAAAGCTAAATAGAAGACATTCTAAATGAAGTGAATTCATAGTGTAACATCCCTATCCACATTCATTGGCATTATCACATGAACATATTCATTGCATAAATGATTTGAAATCATTTATAAACATATGCATTGGATAAATGATCATTTAATCATGTGATTTGTAGAAGCATGACAATGACATTTGCACCGTTATATTTGGGACACTTGAACATATATGTAGTGTTTGTATAGTTGCATGGAAAGTTGTCTTATGTTGTGTGCTTGTTATATCATCATAGATAATGGTGTTATATAGCTTATTTAAGAGTATAAGAAGCATTTAGGGATTATAAGATGGATGAAGGTGCTTAAGAAGTGAAGAAGATGGACTAAAAAAGGAAAAGTGACCTTCCAACCAATGGAAATTAAGCACCATGATTTTATATTATTATAATAAGTTTATATATGCTAATTAGGGCAGAATTGAGGGGTAAGTCGAGAGGTATTGCAAAAAGAGAGTGAGAGAGCTAAGAAGAAGAAGAATAATAATAATAATAGAGGAAAAAGAGTGAACTGCCTAAGGTTTTCTAATTTTGGGATAATAGGTAAGTTAATTTATCTTTGTCTCACTTAAAATTAACCTCTCATGACATGTTAATCATGCATGGTTGGTGAGAATTATAGAGCAATTGAGGTAGAGCTCTTGGATGGAAGTTGAATCTAAGAGAACTAGAGTTGTTTGTGTTGTATTCTACTATTAGAGTAGGATTTTGTACCCATGATTTCATAACCCTATAAGAGGAATTAGGGAAAGTGAAAAATATGAAAGTTGTAGCTTTATGTCTCATATAAATACCTATGAAACGGTTTTGCGTGATTTTGTGTGTGTGGAGAGATATGACTCCTTCAGTAAGACTAGGTCAAATCCGAACCGAGATGATCTCAATCTTCTATTTTCTTATATTTTGATGGCCTTATGTTTTGATTTTGACAGAATGTAAATTTGTAGGATTATGTCCTCTCTAAATACCTATAAATCAGTTTTGATTTATTTGCTATGTGGAAAGAGATATGGCTCATTGATTGGGACTGACTCTCTACTAGGATGAAACCTTACATTTCTTTTGAATCTATTTTCTAATATAGATTCAGAATTTGATGATGATCTAAACTTAAAAGTTGTATATTTATGTATGATATACATGCCTATGAAATATTGTTGCCAAATCAAGCATGGTTGTTGAGATATGGTCCCTTCATCATGGCTGGTTGTCATCAAGTTACAAACCTGCTTACCTTGAGATTTGGTCCTTTGTTTTGGTGGCCTTGTAGACTGAATTAGACAAATAGTAAAACATGAAAAATGTTCCTTTATATGTTTTGTAACTAGTGGTAGATTATTATTGCAATTGGATTTGTACAATTTGAGATATAGCTAAAAGTGTAAGACCTACTCAGACTGAGATGACACTGCAATAGGGACAAATTTAAAAATACACCACATTTTCTATGTATTTGATATTGGCTTGAAATTTGAATATGTTTTATCATTATGTGTCCAGTTTATTTGTCAAAAAGAATTAAGTAATTTGGATAATTATATCTGGAGTTATTGCTGTGAGAGTATAGCAAGCTCATGCTACTATATAAGGAAAACATGCATAAATACTATGTCCATTTGCATGAATCAGGCCATAGTTGCATAACAAGATGAAAATCTTATTTACTAATCATGAATTGATTTGGTGTATTAAAATAGGTCATCGAGGCAATGAGCATAATAGTGGGAATAAACTGGGACCATCCACGACTAAATAAGCTTGAAGGAGGAGGTAAGTAAATAGCTAATGGTACTATATGTATGATTGGTTAAATACCATGAACTTATACTCAATGGAATGAAATATTGTTTAATGTGATGATATTATGGAATACATAGATGAAAGATTGTTATACTCTTGATTTATTTATTTTCATGAGATGTCGATAGTATTTAATAGCTTATGCGGTGATAATACTTAATTGTCTGTATGGTGATAATATTTAATAACCTGCGTGGTGATAATATTTTATAGCATATGTGGCAACAATATTTAATAGCCTATGTGGCAATAACATTTAATAGCCTATGTGGCGATAATATTTGATAGCCTACGTGGCAAAGAGATGATAGCCTGTATGGCAATGATAAAATAGCCTGTGTGGCAATGATATAATAGCCTGTGTGGCAACGATATGATAGCCTATGTGGCAATGATAAAATAGTCTGTATGGCATAGCCTGTATGGCAATGATATAATAGCATGTGTGGCAATGATATAATAGCCTATGTGGCAATGATAAAATAACATGTGTGGTAATGATATGATAGCCTATGTGGCAAGGAGATGATAACATATGTGGCAATGATAAAATAGCCTGTGTGGCAATGAAATAATAGTCTCTGTGGCAATGATATGATAGCTTGTGTGGCAAGGAGATGATAGCCTGTGTGGCAATGATAAAACAACCTATGTGGCAATGATATGATAGCCTGTGTGGCAAGGAGATGATAGCTTATGTGGCAATGATAAAATAGCCTGTGTGGCATAGCCTGTATGGCAATGATATAATAGCCT
>CATIWR010068707.1:0-59291 GCA_949677035.1 Omphalea diandra
CATGATCTGCTTAATTTTTGATTGTATCTTGGAAGAACACTTCCAATTTTTGAAAATGTGGTCCCTGAAATTAAATAACCATAGAAGTAGTGTCTCTGCGATAGTTCAAACTGCAAATTTGTGAAGATTATATTTGGCGCATTTATTAAATTGAAGTTGAATACGCTACAGTTAATGCAGGAAGGAAGAAATTTATTAGCAGAGCAAATTTAATTTCTAAGAAAACTACAAAGCTTATAAGACAAGTTGAGTAGCACAAATTGGGATAATTTCTGGAGAAAAATTTATGAATCGAATCCAACAGATATTGTTAAGTTGGTTTGACTTTTCTTTTTCTATAAATTGGTACAATCATAATTTAAAAAAAAAATTAATTTTCAGTTTAATTTTAAAGTTAAAAACTGAAAAAAAAAACGAACAAATCAAACATACTAAAAAATAAAATCATATTATAAAATTTAAATTAAATCGGTCCAAAATATATTTAGTTTTGAACAAAACCAAATAACATTTTTTGAATTCATTTTAGCTTAATTTATGAGATAAATAACTTTAATTTATTTGATTCTATATAAATTTTCAGTTTAATTCAATATATAACAATAAAATTTAATTAATTTGATTCAATTTAAAATATAGTTAATATTGATTGAATCAATGGATAGCTAACAGAAATTGTACTAAATCTATTAATTAGTTACAAAGAGGAAAGCTACTATTTATACTGGTATTATAAGATGGAAAAAAAAATTACCTATGTTACATATATATACTCAATTAATAGATAAAAAAAATGTGTATATATACTCAATTAGTAGATAAGAATGTATTAAATCATTTTGTCTTGTATGTATGATAGATCTAAGAATTTGAAGGGTATTTTCATAACAAAAGGATCAAGAGTGTTTGACGATGCTATTATATAAATCTGATTTTGTTTATTCATGAAAATAGTTTACTTATATTATTTATCTAATTCAATAATTTTGATAAAATTTCTAAAAATTAGTTAATTTTATTATTATTTGTTTACTCACAATTGATATTATATTAATTCTTTTTAAATTTTGCTGCAAAATCATTTGTTGGCAATAATAATGCTTACTTCACCTTAAGTGTTAACTCTTGTTTATTTTACAAAATTTAATTTCCATGAGATATTTTAAAATTCATCATTTTAAAGACTGATAAAATAATGAAATTTATGTAGTTCGTAGAATTTGATTAACTTTTTAAGCGAATGGTTGATTTTATTTAAATGAATTCATTAATTATAATTGTGGAAAATGAAAATTTTTTTTGCTCATCTAATTATGAGTTTAGCATAATCCATTGGAGAGGCCATACAAACTTAAAGATTACCACATCAAGTTAATTATTACTAGCTAACCATCTATAATTATTTTCACTATATATTACTAGATCATCTTACAATTGATCTTCGAATTATCTTTCCAAGGAGTTTACTATATGCAAACCCCAAAAAGTTAGGCAGCAGTGATATTGATTATTATAATTAATATCATTATCAAGTCTCAGCCTAAAGCCAAGCATTGAATTGGTTTTGAGGTTGGAATTGGACCTAGTTAATTTTACTATTTTCATAATCGAATCTGATCAACTCGATTTAGTTATAGATCAAAATTGAAATTATTAAAAAATTATTTAAAATCAAGGAAATTGATAAAAAAACAAGAAAATTGAAATATTAAAAATATTTTTTTCGTTATTCAGTCAACTATACTATTTTTTTATTTTTAATATTTTACAAATGCAATTTATTAAAAATAAAATATTACTAAATGGGATTAATTGAATGGATCAAATCCATTTAATTAAAAATGGACCAATCAATCGATTTAATACTGTTGTGATTTGAAAAGCTCTTACTAAGTTGGTGGTGGTGGGGTGTAGGGGGGAGGGAAGACTTGCGTGTAGTATGGTGGGTGGCCTTTAAGCAAAGGAGTCTCGTCATTTTTTGTTGACTTCTGAGGGTGGAATCGTCAGCTTCTTCTTCCATGAGAAAATTTTGTATTACGTTCCATAGCTGCTTTAGGACTTTTTGCGTTCCGCTATATTGACCAAGTCTCTGCTGCTTGCTATCATCTCTCTCGTTTTTTTTTTTTTTTTTTGGATTGGGTGATTAATATTAACTGGTAGTAATAACGAGGAAATTCTTTGACACGTAGCTGATCTTATATTATATGGAAAGTTTTAAAAGGTCAATGGAAGAGTTGTTCATAGCCAACACTTGCTGCCAAGTTCAATTTGTTTACCGAAGATTTTCTTCCTCCGAGTTTAGTTAACAAAATTAAAAAAAATAAAAAAGGATACATTAAAATCGATTCTGAAAATATTTGATCGTTTATAAAAATATTTAAATAAACTAAAATTAATATGATTTCAACTTTAAGAATTTGATTGGTTTATTTAGCGATGATTGTTAATTACTAATAGCTAATTACCAACTATCAATCTTTGTTTTGACTGCAATTAATATATTAATCACTTTTTTCAAATTGAAAATAAAAAGACCTTTGAAAAAGAAAAATAAAAACTTCATGACTTTATTGCATTATTATTAAACTATCAGTGATAATTTATGTTATGAGTTATTATAATTAATAATTCATATTCTAAGACTAGTGAGTGATATTTTTTTTTTCCTTAGTGTCAATCACATAATCTAGTCATGAGTTACTTTTGACTAATACAATATGTGAAAATTAACTCATAATATGATATGTGGATATCAATTTATTTTTCAGAAAAACAAAAGCCTAAAATGTGAATATTTTATTTTTGGTTATTCTACAACCAACCCAAAATCATACTTATTTTATAAAGTTCACAAGTGCATAGAAAATAAGAATGGGGAATCTTGTTTCTATAGAATGAGTTGCATTTTTAATGGTGTGATGTTTGCATGATTGATATGAATCATAGAGTTAATATATTATATTAACATAGTTTAGGGTTTGTTGGATTGGTTTAGTGGATGATATCCATGCAAAATAATTAGTATCAATGTGCAATAATGGAATTAACACTCAAACCAATCTTATCCCAAAACTTAAAAAACTAATCACACCCAACATGAATGTACTCAACTATGATAAATGAGATTTCTTCAAGGTAATAGCAGCACAGTAATCTAGCATATATTCTCATAACTAAAAATAATTGAGTTTCAGAGCTTAACATTACAAAAGAGCAGGCAGGAATCATTAAACAAAACATTATAAATGTTCTATCTACAGGACATCCAACAAATTGGATCAATATTATGAATTATTCTTCCCTTTTATATAATCAATTAATATATAAAATTAATTATAATCCTAAAATTTATGGAGAATAAGAATTTATTATTTGTCTAATTTTAGAATTTATATGAGATAAAAAGTTTATTAATTAAGTGTTTAACACATAAACAATTACAATTATCACATTAAACAATTGAATTAAAGGTAATTGTAAATAAAAATAAAAATTATAAATAGACAAAAAATGAAGTTAAAATGATTTTTAAATATTATCTAATTTATAAATAAAATTTACTTAGTCATATATTTAGTAATAAATATTTTAATTTTATTAATATTTAAAATTTTTTTTAAGTCGTGTGTCACATTATAAGTGCAATGCACATTGATTAATTTCTTTTTATATCAACTTCTTTTTATTTATGGAATAAGTGATTTTTAGATTTTACTCAGTATATTTTTGTTTTGACTGAAATAAAACAAGCTTATCTATATTTAGACTTAATAAATTTATGAAAAATTACATTTATACAAATGATGAGTATATTTAAACTCAAAATCATACAAAAAAATGTAAATATTATTTTATTTTGTAACCAACATTCCTTCAACTTTTTTTTAATATTTTTTCACAAAAGATTAAGAGTCTATTTGAGATAACTGATGAATGCAAATAATAGTGGTTTGATATTAAGTATTTAATAAATTATGTCAAACTGTAATTATTAATTAATAACATCACTAATAAAATTATGTTGTCAATATTTTCTATATTAAATTAATTACATTAAAATAAAAATATAATAAAATAATATATTTTCATATGTACTCGTAAAGTATAATTTCAAAATTTAAAATGACATAATTATTAATTTATTTTTGAAATCTTAATAATTATTTTTTGTTAATGCTAATCAATATATGTCAATATATATTTAATAATTAGAATATCCTACATATAATTTTTTTTTATAAATGTATATATAATAATTTGAAACAAATTATTTTTATATAAATAATTAGAATATTATAATTCATAATTATTAGTTGAATAATAAAATTTTAAGAATCATAATAGAGTAACGATGAATTTGATTTTTTTTTCAAACAACTAAGATTCAGAAAAAACTTCAAATATGAGCTAATAAAAATACAATTGATTGAAATTGTATCCATTATTACTTTATATTTATATAATTTACAAACACTTAATTTTAATTATTTAATAAAAAATTTCTATCCATCACATGCGTCGTTATAACAGATACTTTCACAAACTCTTGTAAATAGGCTTAAAAATTGAACATGAAACTCCACTTTTCATATTTGATCGAGAAAATATTAAATATGTTAGATATGCATAAAATATGACGTGCAAAAAGTCGTAATATATACAATATAAATGAAGTGTAATAATTAAGTGTAATTTTTTAAATAAAATTTCAAATTCAAAACTCTCAATCCCATCATTAATGAAAAAAAATTATACTATATGACACGAAAAGGGGGAATTAATGCGCAAATGATGTGACTTAGCGTTATAAGTGTGATGATTAATGATGGGAGAAAAAAATGGTCCAAATTGGGGTGCTGTTGTGTTGGCGTCCGAAGCTCGGGGTCTAGGCACCAGCTGCCGAACGCCTTCAACCGGCGACCGCTTTCAACCAGTGCACGGTTACCCGACGATTCATCTCTCCGCCATTTATTTTAAAATTTCCTCGCATCAACGGTGAAATACATGGCGCGGCTGTTTGTTGATTCTCTGCCAAGGGAATAAGTAGTAGGAGTCCATGGGGCCCATGAATAATTTAGACGGTTGCCCCTTTATTGGAAGGTATGTTGTCCTCTAAGAAATAATTAGGAGCATGCATGCCCAGACTACACTACCAAAGATCACAATTTTAATCACTCACCATCGTATAACGTCTAATGCAAAACTTGGAAATATATATATATATATATATACTCGATACTGATTTGAAGATTATGAAGAATTATTTTAATTGATGCGTCAGTTGATTTAATAATGATTGTTATAAATATAAAAAAATTAAAAATAGAAATCTCCATTTTCATGAGAGACCATCGGAAGCCGCGTCCACTCACACATCAGAAAGAAACCCACACCCAAGGTCAAAAATCAACCATGAGACTGCCGCTGCAGCTCAATGATACGTATCTGGTCGCCTAAATTAAACAAATCAAATGTACCGAATAATAAATTAGTATATAATAATAATAATAATAATAATAAATGTGATTAACCATACAAAAAAAAAAAATCAAATAAATTTTTCAAAAAGCCCTGTTTTTACTCAACTGAACCCCGCGTTTTCTTCTCCCTTCTCTCCTCTCTTTTCTTCCTCCCCCACACCACACGCCAACCCATCTATCTACCGCCCTCAAAACCCGTCTCTTAAACCTCACTACTATTCATCTTCTCACATGGGAAACTGCAACGCCTGCTTTCGACCCGACTCCAAAACGCACCGTACCAAGAAAAAGAAGACCAAAGACCGCAAATCCAACCCCTACTCCGACGATTATATCCCATCCCCCGCCCCGATCCAGGTCCTTAAAGATGTCGTACCACTCACTCACCGCCCGCGAATCGGCGATAAGTACGTCCTGGGCCGAGAACTGGGCCGTGGGGAGTTCGGGATCACGTATCTCTGTACGGACAGAGAGACTAAAGAGGCGCTTGCGTGCAAGTCGATATCCAAGCGGAAGCTCAGGACGGCAGTGGACATAGAGGACGTCAGGAGAGAGGTGGCGATCATGTCCAGCTTGCCGGAGCACCCGAACGTGGTGAAGTTGAAAGCGACGTATGAGGACCATGAGAATGTGCATTTGGTGATGGAGTTATGTGAAGGTGGGGAGCTTTTTGATAGGATTGTAGCTAGAGGCCACTATAGTGAGCGGGCGGCTGCCGGTGTGGCCAGGACTATTGCCGAGGTGGTTAGGATGTGTCATGAGAATGGGGTTATGCATAGGGATTTGAAGCCTGAGAATTTCTTGTTTGCTAATAAGAAGGAGAATTCTGTGCTTAAGGCTATTGATTTTGGGCTGTCTGTGTTTTTTAAGCCAGGTTTGTTTTTGGTTTTTCATTTTTAGTGGTAAAGTTTTCATTTTTTTTAATATGGCTTTTTGGTTTTCTGGGCGTGGAGTTGGGCAGTTGACTTTGTTTGGTTACAAGTTGCTTTGTTTGTTTGATGATGGGTTTTAATTGGATTTTCATATGATTGGTATTTTAAAAAAAAATGGGTTTTAGGTTTTCTAAGCGAAGTTTTTTCTTGGGTTTTTCAGTTTTATAATTTTTAGTGATAAAGTTATTATCTTTTAGATTTCTGTACTATGGCTTCTTGGTGGTGGGTTAGTATTGAGTCATGGTTTTTAGCTGGATTTTGTGCTTCAAACGTTGAACTTGGTTGAAATTTGAGTTTGATGGGTGAAAATATTCTTGATATGGTTTTTGAATTTTGCTTTTTGATCTCTGATTTCGTTCTCCTCCCTCAAAAAGATGTGTTTTTGAGCTTGATTCTGGTCTGAGATTTGAGGTTTTGATGTTTGATGGCAGGGGAGAGGTTTCAAGAAATTGTTGGGAGTCCATATTACATGGCGCCAGAGGTGCTGAGGCGGAATTATGGACCAGAGGTTGATGTGTGGAGTGCTGGAGTGATACTTTATATTTTGTTATGTGGGGTTCCTCCATTTTGGGCAGGTTTGATCATTTTTTGAAGATGTCCGTGCTGACATACGTTGCTGAGATTAATTTATTGCGATTGTAACGTAGTTGTTTTTATCTGATTATGGCAGAGACCGAGCAGGGTGTTGCTCTGGCAATTTTAAGGGGAGTGATTGATTTTAAGAGGGAACCATGGCCTCAGATTTCAGACAGTGCTAAGAGTCTTGTACGGCAGATGCTGGAGCCGGATCCCAAAAAGCGCTTGACTGCTCAGCAGGTGCTTGGTAAGTCCTGCTAGAGTTCTTGAAGACTGGGTTTTACCTCGTACTGTCTTGTGTAGTTAACTGAGATTCTGCATGTTGATGTTGTCTCTTTGTCTGAAAAATTGTATATAAGTCAGGGGAGGCGAGAACCTTGCCATAACAAATTATTAGGATTGCATTGCGGAGTAACTGTGAAAAGATTGATAATACTGGTCTCTCATCTCCAGTTTCCAGATAATATTTGTTATAGCCTGATAGTAATTGAAAAATTGATGTGACAGTGATGGTGCTTCATTCTAAGATGAGATTCACTGGCTTGTTTATCTCAAAATTGGAATTGCTTCACTAGTTTCGTAATGGTTTTTGATCTCCTCTTTCCAGATTACATTTGATTGGACACGCTGATACTTTATTGGTTTGGATAGATTATCTGGCTTGTTTATTTCAATGAACTGTAATCACTTTACTATTTTTCTGAAAGAATTATCGGACAATTTACATCTGTTTTGTCTGAGATTTAGTAGGAGAATATCCATTCTTAGATTAAAGCCTTATGTTTTTCTCTAAGATTTAGTAGGAATTTCACTTTGAGGGAGCTAGCTTGGTTCGAATGAAATTTCATTTTTGACCATTGCTCTAATTGTGGAGGCTTACAGGTCCACAAATAGGGAATCATTCAACTATTACTAAGCCAACAATCAATGGATTGTATCTCTCCCTTTCTGTTACGTGCTGATGAAGAGAGTAGAAACTGGTTCTCAGAGGATAATGTCCTGTAATATATCTACTTGCTGAATATACCAAGACTATGCCTATGGCTTTCATATTTTCAGATGGGTAATTCTTAGAAGAAAATATTGTAGTTTTTGCTATCTTTAAAATTCAGCTAGTTTGAGTTTTTAGTCTAACTCAATTCTATTTTTCTGTTGACTGAACAGTGTTTGACCTGAAATTAAAGAACCCAATAATCTACTGAGCAGTTCTTACTTAATGAGCTTCTCCTGTATGTTAGGCTATTTCAAAGCTTTGCTCTGTCCTACCTGTTTATTAGTAGAAGGGTCTATTCAACACTGCTGTTATAACTGTTACTGCAAAAACCACTAAATATGATTAAAAATAGTTTCTGAGCTAAATTTGACACTTTTTGAATAGAAAAACTTGACAACGGTTAAAACTTAGTTTTAAACTGCCCTTTTTAACATTGAAAACAATGTTTAAATTTCAATAGAAAATAGGCAAAGTAGGCATGAAAAGAATTTCAATTCGGGCTCTATGTGAAGGTAAAAATAGAGTGAGCATAACTATGCCCTGACTTTCTCAAATTATCTAAGAATTACTGGATGCATGCGTCTATTGTTGATGAGAAACTTTTTGGCATAGGAGGACTGATATTTTCTCCTAGCGCTTTCATATATTCCATTTATTTCATGCAGAAACCCAAGTCTATCCAGGACTCAGTTTATGCAATTTGTGATACATGTCTAGTATTCTTAGCAAAAGATTTCTATATTGATATGATAGGATGTTTAGCTAGTCTGAAACATGGCTTATGGTTGTAAATAGAGTAATACTAACTTGTGCTTTTCATTTTTTTTTTTTTTTTGGTTTATAGAACATTCCTGGTTACAAAATGCGAAAAAAGCTCCAAATGTCCCATTGGGAGACATTGTGAGGACAAGGCTAAAGCAGTTTTCATTGATGAATAGATTTAAGAAGAAAGCATTGCGGGTAGGATATCTATTGGTTTATGTGTTATAATCAGCTCAAATTCTGACCAGTAATACGGTGCTGTCCAATTGTAATCATTTGAGAACCATATACTTTGTCCAATTAAATGCTGCAGGTAATTGCTGAACACTTATCCGTTGAAGAGGTTGAAGTAATAAGAGATATGTTTACGTTGATGGATACTGACAATGATGGTAAAGTTACTTATGAGGAACTAAGGGCTGGTCTTCGCAAGGTTGGTTCACAACTGGCTGAACCAGAGATAAAGATGCTGATGGAAGTGGTAAACTATCATGTTTATCTTTTCTGTCCAAAATTTTTAGTGAACACTATTTTGGTTTTGCTTTGTATCGAGTCATTATGCATTCCTATACCATTGATCTTATTTGTGGAGTCACTATGCAGTGCTGCATGCTTCTTTTAGTCTGTGTACTGCACCTTGCAGTTTCGATTATCCAATAATTTAATACTTTCATGCTTTCTGAGTTGTCTATAGCATTGCAGCATAGCTGCCTGTAACAGTGAGTGAGTATTGCATGCTACGCACCATAAAAAAAACATGATTTCTGGTACATTATTGCCAGCATGCATTTGTACATTAATGCATATGGTCGTACATGCATAACAAAGACTTGTAGATTGTACAGGTGTATGACTATATTAACAACTAGCCTTTTTATGTGATTAGCTCTACGAGGTCCTACAACATCAAAACTTACTCAGCAGCCTCCATTATAATTTTTCGCATAAATATTGGTACATAGCATTCCTGGAAATTGCTAATAGCTTTCTAGGTTTAATCATAAGCCTTATATGTGGAATCTACATTGTCTGTTTTAGGCTGATGTTGATGGGAATGGAGTACTGGACTATGGAGAGTTTGTAGCTGTAACAATTCACTTGCAGAAGATGGAGAATGATGAGCATTTTCGCAGGGCGTTCATGTTTTTTGACAAGGATGGTAGCGGATATATAGAAATAGATGAGCTACAGGAAGCATTAGCAGATGAATATGGTGAAACTGATAATGATGTGCTGAATGACATCATGCGTGAAGTTGATACTGACAAGGTATGACATGGACTTGTCCTTCAGAAAGATCACATGCAGTTTGTCATTAGAACGGGGATGCAAATTTTCTTTAATAAATGGTCTGAAAGGTTAAGAAAGCACACTGTTTTAGGAAATTTTAAAACTTTCGAGAATCTGAGGTGGTTCAAACTTTATATATTCTCCATCTCTCATTAATTTTGTATAGTTGCTTTATATATTTTTCATTTTCTATATTTTAGGATGGGTTCATCAGTTACGAAGAATTTGTTGCCATGATGAAAGCTGGTACTGACTGGAGGAAAGCTTCTCGACAGTATTCAAGAGAAAGATTCAAGAGTTTGAGCCTCAACCTGATGAAAGATGGTTCATTACAGCTCCATGATGGGCTTACTGGTCAATCTTATGCTGTCTAAATTAAAAAGTTCATGATCTTGTTTTGCTTGTGCTCGCTGAATGTTTCTGTCCTATTAATTATATTCCATAAATCATACATGAGTCTGGCTTGTGGGTTTCACATAATGCAAGTTTTCGGAGGTTTAGTGAATATTCTTGAGTTCAATTGGATGAACTCAGTTTGCTTTAGGCTGCATGAAGCGTGCATCAGCAGATCAGCTCACAGCAGTTAGCTGCAGCCTGACATTATTTATGGTGGCATAGATCACAGATTCAAACTAGAGGTGCATTGCTTTGTATATTTGTCGTCTCATTGATATTAGATGATCTAATTTCATGTGCTTTTCTGATTTCATGCAGAATCCCATTGGAAATGTTTGTTTTGTAATGAGAACTTTGAGCTAGTGTAAAACTTTTTAGGTTTGCATCCATTTCTCAGGTTCTTGCATTGTGGGCAGTTGCCATCATGGCAGTACCGATTCCAATTGTATGTTCTTCTGGAGAAGAAATCTACAACAGAGGAATAGAGTACGTGTGAGACATCATATTCCTCTTAAGAAACCAGTCTAGTAAACATTCATACTATCATTGATTTAATTATCACGTAACAATAAGAGAGCACTAGTGCATGTAAGTTATAAAGGTCTATGCATTAGATTGAAATCCTTGTGGGCTTCTATCTTTAATTCAGGTAGGAATTCAATAAAACTCATAATTCACAACCTTCGTTCTTGACAAACACAAAACATCATTTGATGATTCGCCTTCCCTTGGATTAAAATCCAAGCCAAGCTATCATCTAGTTCCAACTTTCATTGTTCAGCTAATCCGGGCAAGACAATTATTCTCCACAGTGAAAGAATGTCACTAAGCGAATTAATTAATTCACTAAGTTCAATAATATATATATATATATAGTAAATTTGGCCCCGAGTAGGAATTAAACTTGAAGTCATAATTTTGAACACAAATGCAGTACTATTAAATCAAAATATGATTACTATATTATTATATTATTTTTAGTTTCTTCCATCCTCCGTCTAATAGTTGATTTAATTTATAAATGACTTAATCTGGGAGGAACTATAACGTGGACTTAATGCATAAACGGAAACGTATTAAATATGCAAGGATTATTTATTCTAAAAAAATGGAAGAAGTATTTATACATATAATTTAAATATTAAAGAATGAGCAAGTCATTAGGTCAATATTTTATTTTGACACATCAAAGATATTAAAAACAATAAAAATAAAATTAGGGCCCTTTGTCTCTCCTCTAAAAATGGAAATAAAATGTAATTCTTAGTTATTTGATTCACAAAAAATTCAAATTTTTTTGATATTTTAATATTTGAACTACTAAAATATTTTCATTGAAATAATATCTATTTCTAAGTATAATTATTTTGAAATACTGTTAAATTTTATTAAATAACTCAAAGATGAAACTCAAAATTTGAGAACAACTTTAATATTTACATTGAAATAATATCTATTTTTTTTATACATATCAAACTCTTTATTATTAAAAATTATCTTTTAAAATAAAAGTATAATATAGTTTTATTCTTTCAATATAAAATAAAGAATCAGTTTGATTCTTCATATTTATAGAATCAAATTTTACTCTATTCTAATTGACAATTAATACGTTATAGGTTTTTGCATACTTTATTAATTGATATTTTTATGTTGTATCCGACCATACTGAATTAGTTGGCCAAGACTAACTACTATAAATAACCAATTGCACTATAATACAGAGAGTGAATATTGAATACAAATTACTTTTCTCTATTGCTCTCTCTCTCTCCGCGTATCTTCCTTCTCCTTTCTCTACTCTCTTATTTCCTCTATTTCGCTCTTTTTCCTTCCTCTAATTCTTCTCTTCATATGTTTTCTTTATCATCCCCATAATTTTTAATCTCCCAAATATTGTTGAATCTTTCGGAACATAACATTTGGTATCAGCGCAATGACAATCTTAGGGATTCGTTTTCTTTCTCTCATTCTTTTCTTCTTCTCTACCTGTTCTCTTTCGTCGGATTAAATCTGTTACTATTACTAATAGTATCAAAAAGCTTGAAGTCCTTAAAGAAAAATCAAGAAAAACAAGAAGAAGAAAAGAAAAGAAAATGACACAGACGATCAATCACTAGGGATGTCTCTTCTTGTCTCCTTTCTTATTTTCTTCCCTACCCAATCTTCCCCCTTTTAGATTAAACCCTGTTATTATTATCTCTATTCTTCTCACATACCCATATTTTCTTGACAATCAAACAACAAGATTTTATGAAGAATCCTACGAGTAATTTTACAAATATGATTGAGAATAATAATTCCGCTACTCCTAAATCCTATTTCTTTTTTGTTGCTATAAATGTGGGTTATGATAGAAGAAAGAATGATTTTATATCTGTTGTGAAGATGATTGGATTTTGTAGTTGGGTGATCCTTAAAGAGGATGAGTTTGAAAGGTGGAGACAACAAAAAAAGAAAAATGGAAAGCCCGGTAGGTGTTTGATATAATGCCTACAAGACCCAGAAAAAAAAAACTAAAAAGCATTTTCGCTTAAACGTTAGTTAATTTTTCATGACTTAGAGGTGTACAGGGGTTGTAAAATCATGCTAGCATAAACTCATTGACATAAATGGATTTTTTTGTGGGTGTTGGTGCATCAAGAGTGCAAGACTGTTTGATAGAAAAGCCAAAGCAAAGGTTCATTGCATTGTGTTTACTGATGTGCTTGATCTTGTTGGAAGGGAAGGCAGAGAGGAGGAGGGCTTGGCGGTGGACATGCGGAAAGAAAACAAAAAGAATTATGTTCGTAAGATGCAAAGCAGATGAAGAAAGCAACAAAAGCAGGAGAATACAACTTCAGCATGCTTGCAATCAATGAATTATCTTGTTCGTAGTTGTTCAATTGCCATAGTTCTTGGGCTATTTTCATACTTGAGGACAAGGATCAGATTCATGGGGAGGGTATTTTTGTATTCCACTGTAGTGAATTAGTTGGCCAAGACTAGTTAGTATAAATAACCAATTGTACTGTATTTGTGAGAGTGAATATTGAATACAAATTATTATTTTCTATTTTGCTTTTTCTCTCTCCCGTATCTTCTTTCTCCTTCCTCTACTTCTCCCTTGTCTTCTTTCTCCTTCCTCTACTCTTTATATTTATATATTAATTAAAATATTTTTTTATTATACAAACGACGCTCTTTAAAATAAAAAAAAAATTAGAGATATTCTTTCTATGTTTGAATTTACACCCCTTTATCAATGCAACACAAAGTGTTAAAAAGAAATTTCATTGTTTTAGTAATTTATATATTTATGTACTTATATAACTTTGATGTATTATTTATTATCTTATATAACTATGAATTAAAATAGATTTTTTAATTATGAATTGCTAGCATTTCGCTTACAGATAATGTGCATGATTATGACGGCCTGGTGTGGAAGGACTCATCTACGGGGTACTTCTCGGTGAGGCAAGAGGAATGAGCTCTAATGATGCAGATATCACTAGCAAAAAGGTGTGGAAGTTGCATGTGCCTCAACGTATATCAGTCTTTGTATGGCTAGTATTGCGTCATCGGGTTATGACTAATGTGGAGAGAATGAGGCGAGGCTTCACAAATAACCCGGGTTGTCAGATATGTGGGGCTGATAGGGAAGATATTTTTCACGCCTTACGAGATGGCCCAAGCACCTGGTTAGTGTGGGAAAGAATTTTCGGGGAGAGAGCTTTGCATTTGCTCCGACGGTTTGGGGTTAAAATTGTGCATGCTTTTTGGGAGGCTAATCGTGTGGCAGATAAACTTGCTAACGAGTCATTGAGCTATGATTATGGAGTTTTTACCCTTGATGAAGCGCCTACTAAGGTGAAGGAAATTCTGGAGCGGGACCGGTTAGGTGTTTCCTTTGACTTTTAGGCTCTCCACTTTGACCTATGTATATATATATGAATGAAATATTCATATTTTCAGAAAAGCAAAAAAATAAATTTTTTGAGCCTACTCACCATTCTTATTCACATTCCATTTTCAACAAGCCAACCAAGTAACCAAAAAAAAAAAAAAAAAGATTGAACAGCAAATCCAAAGATGTGTATGATGGTCGCCAATAAAACTAACTTAAGAAACCGGATGAAGATGGTCAATGACTAAAATTACAGAGTCATCCGGTTGAAGAAGGTCGCCAACAAAACTAATTTAGTTAATTTTTTTTTCTGTAATTTTAAATTCCTCTAACAAAAAAAAAAAAAATTAAAATTACAGAGTCATCCGATTGAAGATGGTCGGAAACAAAACTAACGGAAACAAAACTAACTTAAGAAACAAAAAACAAACAAAATCTTATGCTACGTGTCTTAATCCCATTAAATTGGTGGTACGGCGGGATCCACATGATATCCCTCTGTCTTTTTCTCTTTCTTTCCGCTCCTCGACCACTTATATGACCGCCGCGCCATTTCCCATCCGGCTGTCCGTATTCTCCGGCCGCCGTAAAAATGGGAGTCGATTACTACAACATACTAAAAGTTAACCGTAACGCGAGCGACGACGATCTTAAAAAGGCATACAAGCGGCTGGCTATGATATGGCATCCGGATAAGAATCCGTCGGCGAAGAGGAAAGAAGCGGAGGCCAAATTTAAGCAGCTTTCCGAGGCCTATGATGTCCTTAGTGACCCGCAGAAACGCCAGATCTACGATTTGTACGGTGAGGAGGCTTTGAAGTCCGGCCAGTTCCCGCCGCCTACGCCTACGGCTTCGTCTTCGTCGTCCGCGTCATCGAGGCAGCATTACTATCAGAGGCAGCATCCCAATCAGCCGTTTAGCTTTAAGCCTAGGGATGCGGATGATATATATGAAGAGTTGTTTGGATCCGAGGGGGGTGGTGGAGGAGGAGGAGGGACTGGCTATGGGAGGGGGTATTTTAGGAATAATAATAATTATTATGGGAATGGAGGAGAAGTGAAAAAGGCTGGTCCGATTGAGAATGTGTTGCCGTTTAGCCTGGAGGACTTGTATAAGGGTGCTAAGAAGAAAATGCGGATTTCCAGAAACGTGTTTGATGCTTCTGGGTACGTTTTTATTTCTTTATTTATTTGTGAAATTTGAGCGCTGTTTTTGGATATTATGATGATTTGAATTTTTGGTTCGTATTGCCGACCGATGATGTTTACTTTCATTGTTTTTGGAAGAAAAGAATTGAGGATTGAAAGCCTCAAATTTTAGGCAAATGCAAGAGATTATGAGAATGAAACTCAATTGCTCTTTTGTTTATGGATGTTGTAAGGAATTGGATTATTTACAAACAAGCGGATAGATTTTGTCCTTGATAAGAACAAATGTGCCTCTTATTTGTGGCTTTGATGTTTCTATGTTTATGGGAATGCAAGTAACGTCCTTGATTGCTATGCCTTTTTTGGTGAAATAGATTAGTTTAGGATTCAATGTTCTCCTCTAACCAAACAAAATATATATATATATATATATATATATAAAAAGTGTTTTTGACTTTGAGGTTGTATCCAATGCTTACACGCCTATTGTGGTGCACATTTTTGGTTGGCTGCATGTTTGATGATGATAGATGAGTGGAGTATTCTGTGAGGGGTGGGTTACCACTCTTCTTAAAACCTAGAAGTCCTATTTGTATTGAGCTCAATATTTTGTTTGCATTATCTTATGAATGTGGAAACTGTAAAGATTCTGTCTTGGTTAGTATTTATTACTTGTTAGAGGAATTTGGATCTTCTAATTAGTCCATATTTTTGGTTGTCTAGGCATACTTTTCTTAAAATGGGATGGGCACTCATGGTGGTATGATTTTTTGGGAAATTTTAGGTTGGAAATTTTCCGGATCTGGACACTGGATTCTAGTTTTATTTCGTTGATACGGCTGCATCTAGTTTTAAGGTTAAAGGTCATGCTACTCTTGACCTTATTGTCTTGAGCTGACATCTTTCAGTTGGATATTCATAAGTGCTGTTGGCACTTATCAGAAAAAGAGTGTAAAATTGTATGCGATTTGCATTATGCATGTATTGTTATAAAAGAAAATACCTTATTTGATCCACAAGTCTTTTCTAAATGACATCAAAAAGCCCAAATAGAAAAGACTGCACCCTGCCAATGATGGGCTATGCCTTTTATAGAGGGATTCAAAATTCTTATTTCTGAGTTATGGAATCTCTAGCATTTTAATAATCAATGTGTTTTCAGACATTCGGTTAAACATATGTTGTTTAACATTAGCAAACACTGTTTTTGTGGATGTGTCCTGGACTTCTGGTCTAGATGTCATCCAAGATGGCAGCCTGTTAAATTGACCTTTTTGCATGCAAAACTCAGAACCCATCGGTGCAGTACATATCAATACATTAGAAACCTGAGATAATTTGTGTTCGTGTTGATGTTGGTTTATCTTACTGAATGTTTGCACATCAGTTTTCTTGTCACTAGGATATGGTATTAAAAGTTATACAAATCACCTTCCACCATTATGCAGTGCTTACTTCAAAATGTTGAGCTAATAGTTTGTTGAACATGGTATCAGGGTGGGTGAGAGGTCAAGACTCTTGGGATTTTCAAAAAGCTTTGTTCGGAAAATTGCTTATTGAGATTTAGGGTAGAGAATAGAATTACTGGAAGGTGGTGATAGGATAAAATATATTAGCAGGTGGATTTTAGCTCTAGTAGAAATCCTCATGGTCTAGTTCCATGGTTTTAAACCGTGATTGCGTGTAATAGTAACAAGTTTGTTGCAGCTGTGATTTAACAATAATGGGAAACCACTATGCAATTTTTATGCAAAAAATTACAAATTGTTATAAAATAAGAAATATTGGCATAATTCACTAAACTAAGAAATACAACTAATTCATAAGCATAAAATACCATAGATAGAGGTATAACGTTTATAATTTTTGTCCAAAGTCAAACAATCAATTTAAATAACATCTATGGACATTGTAGCCCTAAGAATTAACTTTTGTAAGTAAAGAGAAGAAGGATTTATTTTTGTGGATCTTAATCCAATCTATCTACTAGTGGAAATAAATGCAAGGGAAGAAGAGGAAGAAGAATATAAAGATAAGATGAAGAGGAACAATGAGTGGTGAAGGAAAGAAGCTTTTCTCAGAAGGAAGTTAACAAAAGAGGACAAAAGCAGGTCAAACCTGAAAAAAAAATAAAAAAATCCTGCACTCTCATTAAAACAATGGCCATAACAGCAGTTACAATAAAATTTAATGGCTGTAATAGCCATTACAGGGTACAAAAATTTTTTGACCATTATTTAATGTGAATAACAGTCACGATTGGTTAAAAATATGTTACATGATGGCCGTTATTTAAAACTATTGTATGCTCATACAATCTTAGGAAGAAGTGGGATATTATTGTGCTTACCTTTTTTAAAGTGGATCGTGGGTCATCAGTTTGTTTTATTAATAATCCATCGAGTTGTTTATTAATAATCCTTAATCCTTGTAATCTTATGCTTTGGTCAACAGTGTTTCTATGTAAATAATAAAGCAGTGTTAAGTCATTTTTAGAAGAAATCTCTAAGATTGGGAGATGGTGATCGTTTTGAATTTTTGAGTTTCCTACATGATCCCTAAGTACTTTTGGATTAGAGGGGATAATAGCTCATGTAGGGTTTTTGGGGAAATATGATTTGAGAATAAATCTTTCTACTACAAACCTTTGGAGAATAGGAATAAAAAGGGAAAGGTTTTCTTTTCCTTGCAAAGCTGTTTGTAAGATGAAACCACTTCAAAGTGCAAACTGTAAGGACAATTTGAGAATATGTGAAATGTAAAGAAACTTTTAGACTATCATCTTGTTTATGAAAATTCCACTTTTCTTTGATGAGTCTCTTGCAATGTGTTCTCATTGGTTAAAATGCTTCAGAGTTGATATATATGTACAAAGGCATTTGATCTGATGTCAAGGTCAATGTTTATCTTGTCATTCAGGGAAATCAGTGGTCTTTCTACAAACCACTAATGTGATGGATATTAGGAAAATTAGTGTTAAAAGTTTCATAGGTTCCTGGTTCCTACTAAGTATCTCTTATTTGTGGAATGAAATAGAATGAGACAATGTTATCATGGTAGATAAAGAAGTGAGAGAAAAATTCTGGAGATTAGTGAAGGTTTGTTTGGAATATACCTTTTTTGGGCTCCATTTCAATTTGAATAGTATCCCTGTATTCTATATCATAAATCTTTTCAATAGCGATATCAAATTCTCAGGGAATAGTACTGTACTACGAACAAATTGGGGGTTGAACATCTGGTAGTCTCCTTTGTTTTAATCAGTCCCATCTTGATTTGCACTTGATTATGTAGTGGGCTTCTTATTTAGCTACAACCCCTATCCAGTTTGTTGAAGTGGAAATTGAATAAACATTGGGCAGGTATAAGGGCAGAAAATATCAAATTATTGTTGTGTTCTATGATAGGTTTGCCCTCTCTGAGATCGGATATAGTTGGAGCTGTGCAGTCTGAGATATGGTAAAGCAACTCAAATGATGCTAAGAAGATTTTTTTTTTTTTTTTTCTTTTATGAGGCGTGTAGACTCCCTTACTATGTGCATATCTTATAAGCTGCTGCAATATTACTTGTAACACTGAAAAATGTCTGAAAGCATGTCTACTTCTGAATGATGAAGTGTTTCGCAGCCATCAATTTTTGTTGCTGATATTCATATATGAAGTTTTTGCGGACATGATCTTGCCATAGAAGAGCCTGAAGATGTTGCAAATAGGACCAAGATGGAAGTGTTCCACCTGTAGTTACTAGCAGCACCATCCATCTGCTAAAAACTGAGGACTAATTGGCCTTATAAAGTGAACAAAAGGAGGAAATTTTGTTGAATGGAAATGAATATCTATATTTAAGATTTAGGCCATTTTTGGTTTTCGTCATGGTGGATATGTTGATATTGACTGACAACCAACAATGTAGTTGGTTTTCTCTTTTAATTTACTTCCTCCCAGTTGGTTGCTAGAGCAGCTAAGTACTACTCTTCTTTGAACAGAATGTGCTATCATGTGCATCTAATATTTTATCAAAGCTTGCATTGGCTTTGACTGTCAGAAAACATATCTGCCTCAGCCTTTTGACATTGACTTAAAACATAAACATTTCACTTGCAGTAATGTTCGGACTCTTGAAGAAATACTGACCATCGAGATAAAACCTGGTTGGAAGAAAGGCACAAAGATCACATTCCCTGAGAAGGGAAACCATGAGCCTGGTGTTATTCCTGCAGATCTTATTTTTGTGGTGGATGAAAAACCACATGCTATTTATAGGAGGGATGGTAATGATCTAGTGGTGAACCAGGAGATAACACTGTTGGAGGCCCTCACAGGTAAGACCCTTGACCTGACTACACTTGACGGAAGGAATCTCATGATCCCACTGACAGATATTGTCAAACCTGGTGCTGAGGTGGTGGTCCCAAATGAAGGAATGCCGATTTCAAGAGAACCTGGAAAGAGGGGTAATTTGAGAATCAAGATTGATGTCAGGTACCCATCAAGGCTTAGCTCAGAACAGAAATCTGAGCTAAGAAGTGTTTTAGGAGGAGTTTTATAATGGTCGATTGCTTCAGCAAGGGAGGTGCAGTAGTTTGACTCTTGTTATTGTGATCACTATTGGCTTGGATTACATATGGTGCGTTTACTCCTGTACTCTATTGTAGGATGTGAATCCTAGGATTTCTCAGGGTCAAAGGGAATGAGTTTGAGGGTTTGCTGTATTAAGGTGTTGATTGGTTTACATGGTAATGGATGCATTGGGTCATTGGGCATGGCGCCAGTCTACTGTGGTGAAGAGGACAACAGGCTGACAAATTCTGCCTAGTTCCTCATCAATAGTTTTAATTTAAATGCTATATACTTTAGAAAAATTGTAGTCCTACAGATAATAGAACAATTAGATCACGTTTTGACATTTGAGAAATATGAAATTTTAGTGTATTGCTTTATTCCAGATGCAATGCATTGTTTTATTCGAGATGCAAAGTATCCACACACAGGAAAAGGAAAAGTTTCTGAGTTGGAGAGTTCGCTAGTGGATGATGCATCTCCTGGTAATGAATGAATTTCATTGTCCTTTTCAAAAAAAAAAAAAAAAGTTATTCTTACGTAGGGTCATATATATATATATATATATATATATATATATGGGGTGTGTGTGTGTGTGTGTTTCTTGCATTGGCCCTTAAATCAGATTTGCCTTAATTATCATGGGGGATTTAATTTCCTTTTAGCTCGATCATTTAGGCAGCTTGTTAAAGGCTAGACATCACATGCTAAACGAAACCCTCTAACCAAATTGTTCCTTCTTCATATGCTTATGTGTCCATTTTTTGTCATAGGATACAAGGTTCTACATGCCAGCTGCCCTAATATTCGGCGAAGCTATATTATAAACAACTGTATATGCTCAATAATAGGATCTATGGAAGCTAGACTGGAACTCGGTTAGCTTGAAGGTTTTGTTTGGCTTTATGTACATGGTTTACTCCATAGGCTCTAGCTCTCAACATCAAAAAAGAGATTCAAACATGGTTTGAATCATTAAAAGTTTTTTTTTAAGGTACTGAGTGCAACACTAAGATAGTGTCAAAGTTTTATATTAAATAATGTTTTCCAAATAATTCTCATCATTAGAAGTTATATGATATCGTCTTCAAAGGCATCATCTTCTTACATCCAGTTTCCTCTTGTTCTTTTTGGAATTTGGTTTTCAATTGCTTAAGCTAGGTTTAAGAACAGGGGCTAAGCTAAATACCAGCAAGAAAGCATTCAACTAAATACGAACAACAAATAGGTGTTAATATGCTGATGCTGTGCAAAGATGCATACTACAAATTCTGAGCCAAAAGCACAAAGACAGAAACCACTAAGGGCTCTAAAGTACATAGAAAATGGGCTGTCCACATGGGCCACAACTATTTTCAAGTAATTCTTTAGAGAAGCTGTTTCTTCTTGTCCTCCTCCTGATGATGCTTTCATTTGTTAAACAATCACTTCCTTTCTTTTCAGGCCGCTTCATCACCACAGAGAGACAAACAAGTTATATATTGAGTAACCACTCCACACGGTGCTATTATTTGGAAAGCCAACCTAATAATTAGGTTCTACAGTTGGTATTTTTACCATAGGGTGCGTTTAGTTGGTGGATTTGGGATTTTTCTTTTTGAACAAAACTCATAGGATCAACTTGGATTATATGTAGTCCTACTGCATGTATGCAATTTGATAGAAAAAAAAATGGAAAAGAAAAAACAAGATTTTGTTCTCGATTCATATCTCATAGCTTAGGTGATACTTGTCCATCATATAAGTTCTTGATTTGTTGAAAATGAAAGGAAAGAAAAAGATAGAGCAGTAATCTTCATTATTTATTACATGTAGATGCATAATTGATCGTCCATACTGTTTGGACCACATATATGGATAATGACAAGGGTAAACAAGTGGATCATCTCTTTTCCTCTTATGCAATAATAATAATAATAATAATAATAATATAAGTGCCAAATGTTTTGTAAACAAAGGCTTTTCTAAAGCTTTAATAACTTCAAATACCCAAATTTTTAGAGTTTTACCTATTGAAGTTCCTGAATTATTGTTGAGAGGAAATTGTCGCTCTAGCGAAGATAATAATTGTCCTCTAATTTTAAGACTTTTAAAATTAAGAAATAAAAGATGTGTCACTTGGTTACCAAATGTGTATTAACAAAATTTTCTCTTAACTATGGGACTCATAAAAATTCTAAAAATTTCGATATTATTCATTTCATTTTTAAAAATTATTTTAATTTTATTTTAAATTCATTAACTAATCTAACACAATTTTATTGAACAAATTTATCTGATTATGAGTCACATAACGAAAATTTATAGTTTTTTTTAATATAGATGACAACCATATTATTAATCTTAACTATAAATAACATTGATATATTTTGTTTGAGAAATAAAATTAATATAATTAGATATAAATTTAAATAAAATTATCTAATAATAAAATAATTAAAAATTGAGTATAATGTTATTAGACCTTTTCCAAATGGAATATAACAAAAAGTTGAGGAACAAAGTACAAAAGCAAGTGCAAATGACCCTAGCTTGGTAAGGGTGATGCGAATGGATCTTAGTGTCCCAGATTTGTATCCTCCTAATTGGTAAGGGTGATGTATAGAGATCTTAGTATTTCAGATTTGTGTCCTAATAGCAAGTTGTGTATCCTTTATGGATTATTCATATCAACAATATAAGATGTTCGATATTGGACTATGGTTACTACTCACTAACTAACTAAAAAAAGTACAAAAACAAGCAAAACAAGGAAAATGAAAGGTTGGAAAAGTTGTTAATAATGTGCATCAGAATTGCACTTGTGATTTTGTGAAATTGATAAATGCAAATCACATCCTTTTTAAAAGCAAACAAAAGGCTATGCTGTTGGCTATTGGTGTTGTCTTTTCAATTTCTTTCCTTAATATCACTTTAGAATCACTTTATTATGGTTTGATTTAATTGGTTGGAATGAGAACTTTAAGACAAATGGTTGGAAATTGGCATTATGGGAGACTTGAAATTTTACTTGTGTGTCCTCATGCAAACTTTTGCAATAGAATTCCATTATTTTAATCATGTATATAAGATATTATAAATTAAGGCCCTAATTTTTTTTTAAAATGACAAAAAATGATAAAATAAATTTTTTCTTCAAATTTATCCATTAACTTATATTTTTTCATCGTAAAAGTTACTTTTCATCAAAATTACTTTCAATCTTGTATTGTTTTTATCATAAAAGTGCAAAATACTACCTGAAAATAGTGCGTTGTAAACGCAATTTAAGAATATCGAACTCAAATGTATTTTGACAAAAATGCAACTTTCCTTAAATCTCTAAATCCCCAAATCTCAAAAACATAACTTTATTTTGACAATAAAATTTTATTAATTGAAAAACGTGAAATAACGATATTTTCATAAAATAATAATTATGGTAGTTCATCTAATTACAATAAATATAAAAAGAAATGAATTGAACAAAAGTATAATGATGTGCAAAAATACTGCTAAAATTTTTATCTTATAATTTAATAAATTATATTTTAAAAAAATAAATTAAAAAATAAAAATATTTGCCTCGTGAGAAATTCTTATGAGGCGAGGAGTCCCCACGAAAGTAGGGACATGAGAAAAATTCTCTCCATCAGGTTTTATGAAGAAATAATACAAGATCGAGGATAATTTTGATAAAACATGACTTTTATAACAAAATAATACAAAATTATGAGTAATTTTGATGAAATAATACAAGTTAATAGGTAAATTTGATAAAAAAGTTCATTTTATCTTTTATTATCGCTCTAAAATAAATTCAGAGGATTTATTTAATACTTTATCCTATAAATTAATTATTATTATTATATTTTTTAGCTATTTAAATAAAAAGAAACTAGGACCAGTATAATTTATTTAAATAATAAATTCCTTTTAAAAAATAGAACTATAAGAGCTTCAACTTTTAATATTTTATGTCTTAAAATAATTATTCGATTACTGAGCAATTAATTTGTTTACGAGTTTAAAAATTGAAACTAATGATATAGCAATTATAAATAAAGAAAGAACAAATACAAATATTTGGAAATCAACTTAAGAACCTTCAAATTTTCAATAGAAATCCTAGCATGCTTCCTTTTTTACAAGTCTATAAGTGATAAGAGAATAATTCAAATCTTATAAATGAAGGACTAAACTGTAATGGAGCCAAGCACCTCATGTGCTTCTGTTGAGTATCATTAATTTCAAGTCAGTGGATGAATTAATAGGAGGGTGTCCAATTCTGCTGTGCGTTCCAATTCCTGCTGGGATTGGAAATGGACACATAACCTACAAAAATTCATGCTCTTCTTCTATACATTCAGCAGATATTTTGTTCATTAAATTATTTAAAATCTTTGGTAAATTTTACTATGACCATTAAAAATAACATAAGGCTACATACAAAATGAAGAATTATAGAAAACCCCAATAAGGGAAAAAAAAAGACACTCAAGTTCTAGCTAGGTAACATTGTTCCACAAAATTTGAAGTGATAGTGTTAGCAAAGCATGGGCAATTGAGCATCCAAATTGAGCTGGATTTATTCTCAATGTTTCCCCCACTTCTGGCACAAAATGGGATAGAATCATCCTCATCCGCACATTTGTATGCACTTTGGATAACCTACTATATGTATGCACCATGTTCTATACACACACACATTATGCTATTCAAAGATTTTTTACATTTTTGTTTTGTAGTTTAATGCTTTTTTTAACTTAATATTAGTATATATGTGTACACATATATACTAATATTTCTATTTAAAACGAATTATTAAATCAAAAAATAAAAATGTAAAAAATCTGTGAGTAGTATATTCATAAGCAATGAATATATCTTCACAGTGTTTCAATAGACTTAAACTTAAAATAATACACTTTCTCACTGCTTGAGATAATATTTATTAATTCTTTGAAATCAATGGCAGTTCTACCCTTAACTTATGGAGTTAAAAGTATATACATATAAAAAAAATGTAATGTTGACATATAAAAAATAAATAAATACAATTATGAACAAAAATCTATAGTTATTCATATATTGTAAATTGAAAATTAATATTAAAATAAAATTATGGTAATCTATGCGTTTACGATCTACTAACATTAGGCATTTTACTTTGCACCCCTAGTTTTTATTTGCATAAAATGCATTTATAGTTGAATAAAACATTAGATTATCTAATTTCCAAAAAAAAAAAAAAAGGATCATCTCGCAACATTCTTCTCAATGTGAAAAAAAATAATAAATTGATAGTAAAATCATTGTCCATCTTGTTACATAATATTCTTTTGATAATTTTTAAAGCTAAAAAAAATCAATTTGATTGTTGTTGTAGACCAAAAAAAAAAAAAAAGATATAAAAGGATAATTATCAATTTACCTGTCTTTTCATCCAACATTTGACAGATAATTTTGAATAGTTGAAACATTTTATGAGTCCAAATTTTGATTATCGAGGGTTCAAAGTTTTAACTAACTTTTTAAGTGCAAATTTCCTTATTTAGAGAAATTCTGAAATGTGTTGTTTTTGAATTTTTAAGAAAAAGTAGTTCAAAAATATTAAATTTTAATATTTAATTTACATTAAAAAGTTATATTCCCATTAAAGATAAATTTCTAAACTTGTGAATTCTATTTTCATCTCAATAATAGAAAAATTACTTTATCATAACTATTAAAAATTGTATAAATATATCGTTAATAAATAAAAAATATATGAATATATATAATTTTATATGTATTTTTATTTATTGATTATTGAACTATAATAAGCTACAATCACTTATTAATTTATTAAATACTTAGATTATTTTTAAATTCTCTTAAAATTTATTATCATATATTATATATCTAAATCATTAGCTTATTATGATTATTAGATGCCTTTTTAAAAGAATGATTATTTAGTACTTTGAATAATATTTATATTTCTTGTTCGACTAATCATTATGATAAAATTATAATTATTTAGTACTTTTAAGTAATAGTTATTTGATCACTATGATAAATTTTATTGTGTAATTTTTTATATAGATTAATTAAACAAATATGAAATTGCATTAGGGATTTGTTAATAATTGAAGTTAATTTATTTAATTTTCTATCAATTTTGAAACTTTAGAATAATTTTATATCCAACCAAATACAAGAATTTTACATTTTAAAACTATTTACGTAATGTTTTTTTAAAAAATGATTATGAATAAAAATATTAAATTACGAGAATCAAATACTTTTGAAAATATAATTTACTAGTAAAATTTACAAATATTTTCAACATTAAATGCTTTGTAACATTTACGGAATCTATACACATTAACAATAAGTAACTACATGACATCTTTTCTAAATCTATTATTGATTTTCTCATTTTTTGTTGAATACTTATAAGATGTGAATCGTGACACTTAGATTCAATTGATTAAATTGCTTATTCTTGTTATTATTTTAAACAAATTATTATGAATTTATGAGTAATAATTTATATTTTTTATTTTGAAATGAAAGTAAAAATAGTATAAGGTGTAAAAATAGTATAAGGTGCAAATAATACAAGAATTATAGAATTTCCTTAATAATAGTTGCAAAGAGTTTTTCTAAATTATGGGAGTGTCTTGTCTTTGTATGCTGCCAATGGATTTTATGGTACATTGGTGCTACATAATGTCAAATCCATACTCGGTTAGAAAATTTTCATAAGAGTAAGGAAATTTTTAAAAAGAGGAAATAAGATTATTTGGAAAATTGCTTTTTCTATCATCAAATTTTATAAGAAGACAATAATCCCACTTACACTGAACCCTACTCTTCAAGTCATTTTCTTTTTTTTTTTTTTTTTTTACACCCCCACCTGCACAAAAAATAAACCCTTCAAGTTTTTTTTTTAATATTATTTTATTTAAGTTGGATACTCATATTAAGGCGTTTTCATAAAAATCCAAATTGTGTTGTTGTTCTTTGCATCTTTTTGTTTGAATAAAATCTTTATTTCTTTGATATTGGATTATCATCGACATATTTCACTAATGATAAGTTTTTCTTAATTTTCTTTAATTTTTACAAGAAAAATATAATATTAACATATTTTATTTATTTTCTATTTATTATGTCTCTTATTATTGAGAATTCATTTGTTTTATTTGTTTATATAGGAGTTTTTATTTTTTATTGAGAGTATTTATTTTTGTCTTTATAAGAGTTTTGCATTTGAAAATTAGTTATTTGGTATATGATATGTCAACAAATATGACCTAGCATATCATATAAATTATAATTCTTATAATATTATGACATAATATCTTATAGAGATCTCTACAATTGATAAAAATATTAAATTATCAAAAAATTATGATAAAATATAACACAATGATTTTAGAATTAATTTAATGTATCATTATTAGTTATATTGAAATTTAAATTTATATTAATTTTTTTATAAATATCATATCACAATTTATAAATAAAAAAATCATTACTCATACAAAAAATCCAAAGAGTATTAAGCCCTCGATTGGGAGGGAGGAAAATAAAAAGGAGAAAATAAAAGAGCAAAGTTAGTTTCCTCTATTTGGGAAGGAAAAGAAAAATGGAGGGGAAAGAAAAATGTTAATTATTTTTTCTTCTCCATTTTCTCTCGAAAATTGAGAGAAAAAATGAGAGAATGAGTGATTTTTATGGTTTTACAATATTGTTCATATACATTTTAAAAAAATTACACAGAATACCATTGTTATTACCGAGGCAACAACTGATAAAGTTGAAAATAATTTTTAAAAAATTACACAAAATGTTATTGCCATTGTTTTATAATACTGCCCATATATTCGTTTAATTGAATGATATTAATTTTTTTTATAAAATTACAATTTAAAAAATTAAACTCCAACCAAAGTAGATGGTACATAATAAAAGAAAGTAAAAATATGCTAATGAATTTTGACATCGTAACATCAAAATTATCTTTCAATAGATAAAGTAGGAAAAATATACTTTAGTCCACTACTAATATATAATTAATAGTATGAAGATGATTTTTGACAATTGCAATAGTATCTAGTACGAGTTTATTGTCTTTTTAGTTTCGCATTTACCAATTGTTGTTAAGTGATTGAATATTAAAATATTAAAATATAATATTTGATAAATATTAGCATTTAACATTTAATTTAAAACTAATGTTCAATATTTAAAAAATATAACTCAATCTATAAATATATTTTTTAACATTTCAAAGATAAAAAATAATGTTAGATTTTTTTTAATATTAACATTATATTTATAATTATATAAATTTTAATTTCATATGAAATCAATTAAATTATAAAAATATTTTATCATTATACAATATAATTATATATTCAAATATTTTCTTTAATAAAGAGTAAAATTAAAAATGCATAAAATATTATTTTTTTCTCTCTTTTTTAATCCAAATATGAGATAGGAAAATAAAGAGATAAAATAAAATTTATTTTTTCTCCTTATTTTTTTTTCTTCTTACATCATTTTGCCAATTACAGCATTAAATCTTGGATTTGATTCTCTTACATATGTAAATATGAGGATATTATATATATATATATATATATATATATATAAAATCTTGGTGAGCCAAATAAAATATGACTGCATTGAGTTACATATATTAATATAATATAATCCGAAAATTGCTGGCACAGAAGCCAATACAACCCAAGTAGGACACCCCATTGTTAATCAGATTCCGCTTAAGCTGGACAATTACCTTTTTTTTTTTATATTATTTTCTTACAATATTTTTTTTTCTTTTAACCCGAAAAAAGAAAAAAAAAAAAAAACATATCGTCAGGTTTCTCCACTATAAATAAAGCTCCTCTCCGCTTCTGTCCCTTCAAAAGCTCATTTTCTCTGCTCCTCTTCTTCTCTCTTTCTCCCTCCTTTGACCATTAGTCCAACATACTCTCATTTTTCACTTACAAGCCACCGTCTCTTTCCTATTTCCCTCTATTTAACCAGTCTTCTCCTCTCTAATTTCTATATATATGCGCCCTCTTCTCATAGCTTAGATCTCTCCTTCAATGGCAATATACCGACCATAATCAATTACTATCACCATTCATCCAAACTGACTTGCTTATATCAATCTTTGATACTACTTTCTTTGATATTGGAGGGAGATAGAAAGGAGCTTGAGAATGGCAGCAGAGACAGCAGATGCTACTGCTACTGTTGCTACTACTACGACTACAACAACAACAACAACAACAACTACCACTACTACTACTACTACTACTAAAGCGTCATTACCAGAACCAGAGAAGAAGAAAGAGCAGAGCTTGCCATTCTTCCTGCTTTTCTCATTTGCTGATAAGTATGATTGGTTGCTTATGATCTGTGGTAGTATAGGAGCCATAATTCATGGTTCTTCAATGCCAGTGTTTTTCTTGTTATTTGGTGAAATGGTTAATGGATTTGGCAAGAACCAATCTGACTTCCAAACTGTAACCCATGAAGTCGCCAAGGTTTGTAAAATTTTTTATCCTTTTAATACTAATGTTAGATCTGCAAGATCTATTACTGACATTTTTATTCTGGGTTTCCCCTTCTTTTTCCCGGTGATTTCAGTATGCGCTGTATTTCGTCTATCTTGGTCTTGTTGTGTGCCTATCCTCATATGCTGGTATGCTCAACTTTTCTTTTTCTTGTTTTTGTTGTTATATGAGAATATGGATCAATAGAGTTACCCTTGGTTGGTGCCCCCCATGGGCCAGAATACAACAAAATGTGACTCGTGTAGTCTGTTCACGTCGGACCGAAGAAGCTGCAAAAGCTTGGCCTTAGCCCACGTGGTCCATCAACTGCCTTTCTCTCCTCTTTCACTTGTCAATTTTATCACTACTTTTTCTTTTTTGTTTTCAATATCTTATGCACGTTATCTGCAACTGCTGTTGTCCATTTTCACGGTTCAGTAATTGTACAAACTTTAATCACTTCAATCTTATACTGATAAAAATTAGCGTTAAAAAATGATGGGTTTTACTTGTATCAGAGATTGGATGTTGGATGTATACTGGAGAAAGGCAGGTTGGCAAACTGAGGAAGAAGTATTTAGAGGCAGTTTTGAAACAAGATGTTGGGTTCTTTGACACAGATGCGAGAACTGGTGATATCGTCTTCAGTGTCTCAACGGACACTCTTCTTGTCCAAGATGCCATCAGTGAGAAGGTTTCTAATTTATTTATTTTAAATATTTTTTCTTTTGTGGGTTCATCAATGGCTTCTCGATTTTGGGCCGTGCGTATGTGGGGGGCAGAATCTAGTGCTGCGCTGGCGTTAAATTTACCAGAAGGAGATACTCATTTCTGGACTTAATTAAATGTGGGGTCCATATTCAATTTCTCTGTTTGACTGGCGAATGTTAGCAAGTCTGACTTATTATGCGCCTATTTCCATATAGTTAATGATACTTAATGAAAGCTCTTGTTGTGCAATACTGCATGATTGATAATGATAGCTTTAAAATTTATTTTTCTAAAAAAAACCATAATTATTTGTGGATTCTAGGTGGGGAACTTCATACATTATTTATCAACATTTGTAGCTGGGCTAGTGGTTGGTTTTATATCATCATGGAGGCTAGCATTGCTAAGCGTGGGAGTGATTCCGGGAATAGCTTTCGCAGGCGGCTTATATGCATATACTATTACCGGCCTCACATCAAAGAGCAGCGAGTCATATGCACAAGCTGGCATAATTGCCGAGCAGGTGAGGTTTTATTAGGCTAATGGATTCTTGCATTTTTGTTGGACAGAAAGCTGCATAACTATTGAAGGCTATGTTGGTGTTATGTTTTTTTATAGTACTATATCTTGTCTTGATTCAGTCTCTGGGTTAATGATGAAGAAAACACAGTTGTCTTGATATCATGTTAGTTTGTGTATTTTGATAAGCTTTAGAGAGCAGTAAGCCATGCTCTGGTTAGAAGTGGCGCTTTGTGTATTAGATGATGGTTTTGCATGTGCAACTTTTAAAATGGCCAATAACTTTTTCATACTTCAGTGTTCCCTATCTCTTTGGATTATTTAAGTCCTGATGTAATCTTTAATTTTAATTTGGCATTTAGGCCCAAAATTTCTGCCAAATTTTGCCTTAAGACCATAGTTGCAGATGCTATTAATTTTGTGTCAATCTAGATGTACGAACTTAACCTTTGTTCTTCACCTCATGATCTGCATCTTTTTGGTTACCTTAATTGTCTATGTTATTGCATAGGCCATTGCACAAGTTCGAACAGTTTATTCGTATGTTGGCGAGTGCAAAGCCCTAAATTCCTATTCAGATGCCATACAAAATACCTTAAAGCTTGGATACAAGGCTGGGATGGCCAAAGGTTTGGGGCTAGGATGCACATATGGAATAGCATGCATGTCATGGGCTCTTGTATTTCGGTATGCTGGTGTTTTTATCAGGCAGGGAAAGACTGATGGAGGGAAGGCATTCACTGCTATTTTCTCAGCTATTGTTGGTGGCATGTAAATATCGAACTGCTGAAATCACATAATTCAGTCTTTTTTCTTTGCATAAAATTAAGAACTAAGCATGGTAATAATATAATAACTATTGAACTTTGCAGGAGTTTAGGCCAGTCAATTTCAAATCTTGGTGCATTTAGCAAAGGTAAAGCAGCTGGATACAAGTTGATGGAAGTTATTAAACAAAAGCCTACCATAATTCAGGACCACTCGGATGGGAAGTGCTTGGCTGAGGTTAATGGGAATATAGAATTCAAAGATGTAACTTTCAGTTATCCATCAAGGCCAGATGTTATCATTTTCCGTGATTTTTCAATCTTCTTTCCTGCTGGGAAGACTGTTGCTGTTGTTGGTGGCAGTGGGTCAGGAAAGAGTACTGTTGTCTCTCTGATAGAGAGGTTTTATGATCCCAATCAGGGTAATTAAGAAACTTATCTAAATTTGAAGGATTAAAATTTCATCACGTGGATGATATTGCTAATGTTTCTTTTTGGGTGAGCAGGGCAAGTTTTGCTTGATAATGTGGACATAAAGACTCTGCAACTCAGGTGGTTACGTGATCAGATTGGGTTGGTGAACCAAGAACCTGCGCTATTTGCAACTACCATACTTGAGAACATACTCTATGGAAAGCCTGATGCAACAGTGGATGAAGTGGAAGCAGCCGCTTCTGCTGCAAATGCTCATAGCTTCATTACCTTGCTTCCTAACGGATATAACACTCAGGTTGGTATAAGCCAAATTAGTGCTGATTTAATTTGGTTATGATAATCCATGTTAAGTGTGTTCATCTAAGGCTTATGAGCACTCTGATTCTGGCTCAGGTGGGAGAGCGAGGAGTTCAACTCTCTGGAGGGCAAAAACAGAGAATTGCAATTGCTAGAGCTATGCTGAAGAACCCAAAGATGCTCCTCCTTGATGAAGCTACCAGTGCCCTAGATGCAGGCTCTGAAAGCATCGTTCAAGAAGCACTGGACCGTCTCATGGTGGGAAGAACAACAGTTGTTGTTGCACATCGACTCTCCACCATTAGAAATGTTGATACAATTGCAGTTATTCAACAAGGACAAGTTGTTGAGACAGGATCTCATGAAGAACTCATTGCCAAAGGAGGAGCATATGCTTCATTAATCCAATTCCAAGAAATGGTGAGAAATAGGGACTTTGCAAATCCATCAACTCGACGGTCACGGTCATCACGTCTCAGTCATTCACTTTCAACAAAATCTTTAAGCCTCCGGTCTGGCAGTTTAAGGAACTTGAGTTACTCATATAGTACTGGTGCTGATGGCCGGATTGAGATGATCTCAAATGCCGAAACTGACAGGAAAAATCCAGCACCTGATGGCTATTTCTGGAGACTTCTCAAGCTAAATGCACCTGAATGGCCATATTCTATAATGGGTGCTGTAGGATCTGTGCTTTCTGGTTTCATTGGTCCAACATTTGCCATAGTGATGGGCAACATGATTGAGGTTTTCTACTATAGAAACACTGCCTCCATGGAAAGGAAGATAAAGGAGTACGTTTTCATTTATATTGGTGCTGGCTTTTATGCTGTTGTTGCATATTTAATTCAGCATTACTTCTTCAGTATTATGGGGGAGAACCTCACTACAAGAGTAAGAAGAATGATGCTTGCAGGTAAAAAGTTAAAACTGTTCTATTTTTTTTGCTTTTATTTTATCTAGTTTCACATTCATTATGCTTTGCTCTTGGAGGAAATTTCATGACTATGTTCTCCTTTATTCTTCAGCAATTCTGAGGAATGAAGTCGGATGGTTCGATGAAGAAGAGCATAACTCAAGCCTTATCGCAGCTCGATTAGCTGCTGATGCTGCAGATGTAAAATCTGCAATAGCGGAGAGAATTTCAGTGATACTACAGAACATGACCTCTCTCCTCACTTCATTCATAGTTGCTTTCATAGTGGAATGGAGGGTCTCCCTTCTCATTTTAGCTACCTTCCCTCTTATTGTCCTTGCCAACTTTGCTCAGGCAAGTTTATAACCCTGCTTTTTCCTTTTTGCAAAAAATTGCAAGCAATTCCAGCTCCGTTCTCCGCTTTTCTTTCTAGTGTACGTGTTAGGTGAGTTGGTCCAATCCCAGTACCTAAGCATAAAACAATCCATTATTTCTCACGTGCAACTAACATTTTCTTGGGTCCAACTATACGGGCAAAAGGGTAATTTTAGCAAACTCCCTAATTTATTAGTTTTCTACAACACTGTCAGATTTTTTACATCTGCTTTTTGATCTCTGGAATCTAACTTCACTACTGTTCTCAGCATTAAACGACAAACAACTAAGAAATTAAAACGTGCAACTCCTATCAGCACGGCACATGGCTCCCTTCAACTTGTCCTACCATCTTTTAATACATAAGCTAAATAATATTTTATATATAGAGCGCTCGTAAATAGCATTTAAACAATTATAATATACATGATTCCATGCCTGTACTCATCAGTTTCCATAAGTGTTCTTGTTTACCTGAACTTCTGGAGGCGATGACCTCGGTGACCTTTGATTTTTCTTCCTTGGACTTCTTACCTCAGTCAAATCTCAACTCGTATTGTTTTTTTTCATTGGACTATTCTTGGATATTTTTTACCTGGCATCCACTCTGGACCATCCACTGTATATATATCAGTTCTAGGTTCCTGAGCTGTCTATTGTTTACTACTGTACAATACCACTCCTAGATGGAGCCACCAGGCGAGTGTTTCAAGGGATTCTTAGCCCGTGAATCACATTATTTATGACGCATTACTCGTCAGATTTTATCTTCTTCTGTCTGCTTTTTTTTTTTTTTGAAAATTTTTTTCTGTCTGCTTTATCTTCTTCTTCTTCTTTCGAAAATTTTCTAGTCATTATGTATTTTTTCTTGAAGTGGCAGATGAGGGACAGTAAATAGTAGCAAATCCTGACAGCGGGTGAGTGACACCCTTTCCTGCACTATTGTCGTATTGGGCTGTGGCCCTTGTCGTTTTGGGCTTGAGTCGTTGAATTTTAAGAGGCTTTTCCAGAATCTGTATTAGGTACACTATAGTAGTGACAGCTGTCTTTGCATCTTAATTTGCGCATGCTATATGCACGGTGGATGTATTGATTGCTTGAGGATGTACCTGAGTCCTGAAGTATGCAGTGGTCATAGTCCTGGATGTGTCTCATATTAGCTTTACTACTAGTGGGTCCTTGCATTTCTTACATGGTTGAGTTGACAAGCTTATTGAAGCTACTAACTTTGATTTATGCAAAGGACTCAAAGGCTCCTTTTTACGAAAATTAATAGAAATAACAAAAATCTATAATCTAAATTAAGACAAATATTAAACCTTCTATTCATGTGTTTCCGTTTTCTGAAATCAAAAGAACCAAAATTCTAAACTAAAACTAAATTCTTTCTTATCTTGCATGTTTTTAGAAAATTTATAGGAGTGATCTTAGGACGGTTAATTTGGCTATTGTGTTGACGATTAGTTTGGTCATTTGTTTTATTTGGCAGCAACTCTCTCTCAAAGGGTTCGCGGGAGACACGGCCAAGGCTCATGCAAAGACTAGCATGATTGCTGGTGAGGGAGTGAGCAATATCCGAACTGTTGCAGCTTTTAATGCCCAAGATAAGATCCTCTCACTGTTCTGCTATGAGCTTCGTGTCCCACAGCTTCGTAGCTTACGCAGAAGCCAAACTGCTGGTCTGCTTTTTGGCCTCTCTCAGCTCGCTCTCTATGCCTCTGAAGCTCTCATACTCTGGTATGGAGCTCATCTTGTCAGCAAAGGGGTCTCCACATTCTCAAAGGTTATTAAGGTTTTCGTAGTGCTGGTGGTCACAGCTAATTCAGTTGCAGAAACTGTTAGCCTTGCCCCTGAGATTGTAAGAGGTGGTGAATCTATTGGTTCCGTATTTTCAATTTTGGACTATTCCACTAGGATTGACCCTGATGATCCTGAGGCTGAGCTTGTTGAATCAATACGTGGGGAAATTGAACTCAGGCATGTTGATTTTTCATACCCCTCTCGACCTGCTGTTCCAGTGTTCAAAGACTTTAATCTTAGAATACGAGCTGGCCAAAGCCAGGCCCTTGTTGGAGCTAGTGGATGTGGAAAGAGTTCTGTGATTGCATTGATTGAAAGATTCTATGATCCGATTGCTGGAAAGGTTATGATTGATGGGAAGGATGTTCGAAGGTTAAATTTGAAGTCCCTAAGGCTTAAAATTGGATTGGTCCAACAAGAGCCAGCACTCTTTGCAGCAAGCATTTTTGATAACATTGCCTATGGAAAGGATGGTGCAACTGAAACTGAAGTAATTGAAGCAGCTCGTGCAGCCAATGTGCATGGTTTCGTTAGCGCATTGCCTGACGGGTACAAAACACCAGTTGGTGAGAGAGGAGTTCAACTCTCTGGAGGACAAAAGCAAAGAATTGCAATAGCAAGGGCTGTTCTTAAGGACCCAGCAATACTTCTATTAGATGAGGCTACAAGTGCACTTGATGCTGAGTCAGAATGTGTGCTACAAGAAGCACTTGAGAGGTTAATGAGAGGCCGCACAACAGTTCTTGTAGCTCACCGTTTATCAACCATTAGAGGTGTGGATAGTATTGGAGTCGTGCAAGATGGGCGGATTGTGGAGCAAGGCAACCATGCGGAATTAGTTAGCCGAGCTGACGGGGCATATTCTAGACTCTTGCAGCTACAGCACCATCACATATGAGAAAAAAAATAAAAAGAAAAAAAGATGAGGTTTTGATGGAAGCAACATGGCCTTGTTGGTTGGTAATTATGTTTGGGGTCCCATTAACCTTTATGTTTCCAATTTTTTTTTTTCATTTGAATGATATGACAGTTGTAGATATGGGAATGGGGAGACTATATCTTGAGAACTATCATCCCATTTCCCATGGGGGTAGCAATCAGCAAGTGTTATAATATTATTAATATCTAATGGTTCATAAGCTTCTTGTCCATCTGGTTGGTTGGGTATTGGATTTAACTTTTCTTCCGATCCTTTTGTAAGATAATGCTTTATAGTGTACGAAAAAGCAAAGCCAGGATGCTATCATTTGCGGCTATTAATAGAAACTTTTTAGTTCTTTTCTTTTAGCTGTAGCTTTTCTCCATCTCATGTGCCTGTTTAAGTGTTGTTTTCAGTTCAAGATAAAAGAGCCACCCATTGCCCATCTTTCTTTTTCCTTGTATATTATTTTCTCTATTTAAGACTCGCACGCATATATATTTATATTATTCATACAAGGGGCAGTTACAGCAACAAAGATATCAGCTGAGCTCATCATTAACAAAATGGAGGGACATATGCATCTTAGGCGAGTGGTATGAATTAATAATTGTTAAAGCAAAGATACGCCTGAAAAATTTTTGTTAGATGTAAAGCTCACGCCTAATGTTTGAAAAGCTAAGATAAATGGTCCACCAGCTGCAACACCTTACATTACTGGGGACCCAAAAACAAGCTCGAGTATTTCTTTCTCTACATATAATTGGATTTTCCTAACAGTTTATCCCATGTTCATGGATTTTCGAGACCCTCACTATCAAATTGGCGATAATTATGTTCGCTAAAAGGATGCGTCAATAACATATACTTGATCTGTCACCAAGAGAAAACAAGAAAGGTCAGCTTCTCTAGTTCTTTTCATATTAAAAACCTTACACCCATATATTTAAGAGGTTTCTATGATTAAATTCTTATATTCTATTGAAGGAGTTCCGAAGTTCAAATCTTGACATCATTTAAAACTTTACTATGCAAGAGAAGAAAATAAAAAGAAAAAGGAGGCATCCTTCCTGGTTCTCTCGTACTACAGAAAGGTTCTCTCCAATGCTCTAACGCCAGATTGAACTGTCTCACGACGTTCTAAGGGGTGAATTGTTTGAATTGTTTATAGACAAGCAGAAGTAGCACAAAAAGAATGGAGAAATTGGACCCTGAAAAAGAAAGACTGCTGATTAGAAAGGAGAAAAAAAAAAGAAAGAAAAAGCATGATGGCAGAAGAAAGCATCATCATCATGTCAGTCTTCAGTGGCTCAGTTGCATTATATGTGCCCACAATTTTGTGTAAATGTTTGGTGGTGCTGTTGATTCTGCCAAATGCTGGGCAATAATTTAAACTTCAAGCTATGTCAAGTGGCTCCACTCCCATGATTTTGTATATCTATTTGAACTTGCAATGCAAATTCCCATAACAAAAGTGAGGAGAACGTTTCTTATTTTAATTGGAGCAAATATAAATTACCCAAAGTGTCAAAGTTTGCCATGCCATCCTATTTGATATTAATAACCCAAAAATATACACATCAGGCTTAGTTCGGCTGGTTTGTATGCATGCCAATTAACTTCAGGACCTGGATTTAAAAAAAATATAATAATAAATGATAAGTATAAGTTAGTTGAATGTGTTGCATGAGAGTTTTTTTTAGAATAAGAATGAATATTGAAGAGTGTAATGAAAAGGACTGAAATGAAATATAAATAAAATTAATTAATTTCATTTTGTTTGGATGTTTTTTTTAAAGGAGGTTAATCTATAAACTACTTAAATACTTAAAATCTTTTCATTTCATCCTTTATTCTTCACCTAATTTGAAACTTAAGCAAAATAGGCATTTAAAAGTAAATAGATGCAAACTTTTAATCTTCATTCACTCTCATTTACATCATAAAAAAACTCATAAATGAGGTTAATTAATTAACCTCATTTATATTTCACTCTTTTAACTCCATCTAACTCACTTCCATGCAAGTGAAGGGGTTAGCGACTCTCTGTTACAATGGAAAATCCTATTATAGATATTGTTGCTCCATCTTCTACCTCACAACCTTCTTCTTCTTCCTTAACAGTTTCTATTCCTCCTACTCTCTCTTTTAGAAGATCTACTTCTTCTAAAGTAGATTACATAGATGAACTCAATTACATCCCGAATAACCAAAAAATCTAGGACACCAACATACCCTTCCTTAACCTTTGTGATGCTTTTCAAAAAAATAAAGCATCATGGACTAGATCCATCAAAGCCCTGATCAAACAAACACCCAAAGCCATAAAAAGAATATGTATAGTCTTCCAGCTTTGATTAGTATCCGATCCCAGCTACATGAAAGGAACAGTTTGTCACTCTCGGAATACCTCCTAAGTTTGTCCAATAGTGGGTTATCCAAGCATATACCCATATCCACTTTGGAGATATTCGTATTACTGTAAGCTATCATGGGAGAAAGGGTCTACCGGTCTTTGCAAGGATTGCCTTGCTAGACAATCAGTATATCGAGTATCAACATGCAGTGATAGGAACAGTAGAAACGTCCCTTAATGCAGGTTTGGTGATGTTTATGTTATACCCCAACTTCAACCTATCACTAAAGGATCCACAAGTTCTTAGTGCCTTAAAAGTCCATATCCATATAACTGGAGCTCTTCAAGTGGTCTCTGCTACAACAACCACTTTGCATTATCAGATCCAAAATCATGTCATTGATCTTTCACTTCCACATGAGAATGAAGCATTACTGATAATGGCAGATATGCAGAATGCACCAACGTGCATCCATATTCCTTGACAAATAACAAGGAATGAACTCCTTTAGTTGCTACTAGAGACATAGGTCACAAGCTATAAGAAGATGTATGAGAACACTCAACTGATTCAGTCAACTGAGCTAGCTTACTACTAAAAATCGGATGGCATGGTTGAAGGAAGATTTGTTAGAACTCCTCCAACAAAGGAAGGTAATCTGTTCACCACATAATTCATGATGACACCTTATGAACTGGAGCTAGGCATGCCAATGGTCTACTTTGAGAACAATGAATCTCCTGTCTATCCATTTGAACGAGATGGCCATTGTTTCTTCGATGAATGCAAAAGTGAGGCTTGCTTATATGGTTTTAATGATGAAGAAGAAGGCACCAAGAAAGGAAGAAGAAAGAAAGGTTGTTCAGAGACATTTATAAAGAAAAGATATGAGGATGGTAATCCTTCTGTTGGATTACTTGGTGAATTCTCTGGGAAGTATGATTACATTGTCAATTATGGTCCTATTCCTCAAGAACTTTCTTCCATACCAAAACAACCCATTCACCAACAACCTCAAAACCAAACACCACTACCTTGCTCCAAACAAGTCATGAAATAGGTCCCTAAAACACCTAGCCTACCACCAATACCTTAAATCTGTATGTTCCAACCTACAGATGAGTACTTTCCTCCATTACTTGATCAAACTAACCTAAATACCTAAGTTAGGACCATGACTCATGTTAAAAATCCCATAGGAGTTGACTATGAAGGTGTGCCTTTAAGCATTTCTCCAGTCGAAGTAGTTCTCAACTAGCAATCAACCAATGCACAAGACATAATCAGATTCTTAAAAACATAGAATCCAAGGTTGATAAGGTGTCTTAACAAGTAAGCAAGGTGGATGACAGACTCAGTGAACACCAACGAGATGTTTATGAGTTGATGATTCAACTCCAAGTTCAGGTTGAGGAGAAATATAAGGAGGTCATGTAATTGGTATCTCAAAGGGCTCAGACAGAGGAAATCAAAATGAAAGTCGTAGAAATCTAAAAGCTAAAGTCTCAGTTTAAAAGAATTAAAAAGGATTTTGAAACCACAAAACCCAAATTCCCAGATCCTTTTGGCATTTCCTTACCAAAAGCCTCACTAATTATCCCTCCTTCACTACACATTCCAACCACCGCTGAACTTGAACATCACGACCTTGCAACCGACCTTTTCCACAAAAAACTTAGAGCTGAAAAATTTCCAGTTCAACCTGACCCAAGAGATTTCTCCATGCATACAACCACATCCACTAAATTTGTACAAAAAACTCCAATAAAATCACCAGAAAGCCAAATGATGAATCCAATCCATTCCTACCTTGACAATACCTAATCTATACCATCCTTTTCAATGGTTGATTGAAGAACTATGGATTCTTTTCAGTCTTCAAAATCAGAAGAAGAAACTGATTACTCAGATTCTTCTGATGATGAAGTCCCTATTTAATTCATGGCGGATCCTCCTCCTACTGCTCCTTCTTATACAGTAGATCCTCTAACAGAAGAAATGGAAACGTCCACCACTCAAAATAGACCTCCCACTAATTCAAGCAATCCTACTGAAGGTCATTGGTTCATGCTAGAAGATATAAGCCCTACCTCGTATAGAGATCGATTCCAAGAGTTTAGGGCTTGGATAGATTCGTAGATGAAGAAACCAAGAGCAGTCGTACGAACAGTCCTTGAAGAGTTCGTTACTCGAATGACAAAGAGGTTTCATGATTGGTATACAACCCTTGATGAATACTCAAAACTGACTCTGGTATAGAGTCTAGGAGCATCTGAGTTCTTGGGAATTTTATATGTAGAATTTGGTGGTAAACCCCAAGAAGGAAATGACATTGTCAGACGAGAGTATTTTCAAATGAAGTGTTGTTTCTTGTTGCAAAAAATCTTGATCTTCATTATTAAAGGATGGCCAAAAAGTTTTATCAATTAGGTGGTTGGGCAAGTCCAGATTTAAAGGAGGCATTTATTACCTCTTTCTAGAACTATTGACACCTCCATCCATCAAATTAAGCGACAAAAGGAGAAATTGATCAATGATCTTACTTTTGGTGAAATGTACCAATTAATGATACAAAGACTCGAAAAGTTATGTAGCGAGTGCAAAGTAATTGTTCAGATGCTTGATAGATAAAAGAATCCTTCACTCAAGAATTCTTATAGAATGAAGGATTTAATGATCAAGTGCAAAGGAGACGAAGGCATCTGTATTTGTCCCATTAAGAAAAAGAAGCATTTCTTAAGACTCAAAACTAAGGGCTCAAGTTTAAAAAAGAAATGGCAATATTTCAAGCGAAAAAAGTATCAAGGGAAAAGAAGATCTAACAAATGCTACATTTGTGGAAAAAAGGGGGCATTTTGCTAAACGTTGCCCTAATAAGCCCTAACAGGCACTCCAAATGATCCAACAAATTCAAATATAATCTGTTGTGGACTTGGAGAATGTAGATGTAGAATCTCTTTTCTCTATTGAAGACAAACCCTCTGATGAGACAGTTTTTGCCATCCAAGATGCCTGTTCTGAGGAAGATGAGCCTGGATATTCAGGAAGCTATTCTTTGACTCCCGTCTCAATAGCTCCCATCAAAGAAATGCAGCTTAAAGAAGATCATCATGTTCCTCTGGCGTTAGTGTAGGTTTATCCATAACCTTTCTCAAAGCCCATTAAAGTTGTGGCTTTTGTAGACACTAGAGCTTATATCTCAGTCATGAACCCAAAGGTTTTACCAGCCCAATATTTTAACCTTTACAATAAATATTTTAAGGCTGCTAATGAAGAGATATTTCATACGGGCCTTATCACTACTAAGCCCATTACTGTTCAGTTTTTCCCAAGTTGCAAAATCCATGTGAAGTTTTTTGGGTCCTCTCTTCCAGACATCTTGTGGTAGGCTTTGACCTTTATTAGAAGTTGGCTAAGTTGCGAGTCCTTCCTAGGACCTTAAGTTCTGAAGTTACTTCCAACCTTACACTTTAGTCACTTCACTGTTCACCATATAGCACAGTCTAGCCCATTTCTCTCTAATCCTAGCCCAATTTATCCAAACACTCAAAGACTAGTGTTGTGATGAAAACCATACAGATTTTCAGAATAAAAACCCAAATCCTTTATGGACCAATTCAACTTTCTTCATATCCTTACCCTTTAAGCTTAATGAGGATATAAATTCAACAAAGGCTACACATCCTAGCGTGAATCCTGAAGAGCAAGAGCTTGCCTATCAGGAATGTTCTCAGCTTCTAGCCCATAGGTTTATTGAGTCTACCACTTCTGAAAGGGCTTGTCAGGCCTTCTATGTGAACAAAAGATCAGAATAAGTCAGGGGAAAGAAAAGACTTGTCATAGATTACCAGCCTTTGAATCACTTCATCAGAGATGACAAGTTTCCATTGCCAAAAATTTTCTCACTATTTGTTCATCTGTCACAGGAAAAATTATTTTCAAAATTTGATTTAAAAGCAGGATTTTGGCAATTAGGAATAGTTCCAAAAGACGGACAAAAAATGACATTATATTCCTAACCGACACTACCAGTGGACAGTTATGTCGTTTGATCTCAAAACAGCTCCATCTCTATTCCAAAAAGTAATGGTGAAAATTTACGAGCCTTTCCTTAGCAATGCTCTGATTTACATTGATGACATTCTCTTGTTTTCACCTGATGAGGATTCCCACATCCATCTGATAAGGAGATTCATGAATCTGACTCAGCAATATGAAATTATGTTGTCACCTACAAAAATGCAAATAGCAAAGGAGGAAATTGAATTCCTTAGTATGACATTTCATGATGGCCAATATCAACTAGAACCCCACATTACAACTGAATTATTGAAATTCCCTTATGAGAATCTCTCTAGAAAGCAAATTCAACAGTTCTTAGGAATTACCAACTATTTGCGCACTTTGTTCCCCATTTTGCCAGACATGCTCGACCTTTACAGCTAATGTTAAAGAAAGATTCTCCACAATAGGGTTCTAGCCAAACAATAGCAATCAAAAGTTTGAAGCAAAAGCTTCAACAGCTGCCACCATTACAGATTTTCTCTTATAGGAAAAGACTGCTACAAATAGATTCCAATGATAGTCACTGGGAGGCCATTCTCATAGAGGAAAAAGATGGAAGATGACGAATCTGCTCACATGTTAGTGGATCATTCAAGGGCTTTGAAAGGCACTACCATTCCACTTTCAAAGAAATCTTAGCTGTCAAAAATGGAATAAAAAAATTTGAATTTCATCTAATTGGTCACAAGTTCACAGTACTCATGGACTGTTCGTCCTTTTTGAATATCTTAGAAGCTAAGAAATCAGTGCCTAATCCACGACTACTGAGGTGGAAGGATTAGTTCAACAAGTATTGTTTTGAGGTTAAACATATAAAAGGAGACTCCAACCTCATTCTTGATCTCCTATCTCTACCTTACAGTATCTCCTTCATCCATCTAGCTTGTCCAGTAATATTCATGACATCCTCATCCTCTTCTTCCTCACCAGCCTCAATAGCTTCCTCATCTACCCACCAAGAAAAATCTTACTCGCCTTTCCTAAGAACAGACACTCCTCCTGAAGTCATTCTACCCATCAACTATTCACAAATCACTGACCTAGCTATGAAACAAATTTTTGTCTACCAGACATTTCTGTTAAAAGCTTTTGGTCCTATCTTCATGGAAATCCTTGGTTTCCATCCTTTCTACCATTTCCTTAAGGTTTATACCTTCATGGACTTCACTGCAATCTCAAATGAAGGATGGATATGGCCTAAGGAGTTATTGATATTTCTATGGTATTTCTGTCACCTATATACCATAGCCATAGAAGTCAGGCCATTGCATTTTGGACAATACCTCTACTCCCTGAAACAAATGGCGAAACACAATCCCCATATGGTTAATTTTCTTGAATGGTTCCAGCCACTTGAAAAATGGATTGACTACATTAAAGCTAGGGTCTATTACTGAGCTCATGAAACAACTTTAACCAAAAGGGTCATCTTTACAGTTCATAGGCCATGTCTGGTTGGCCCATCTGGTTTAATTCCTCGACTGCTAAGATGTCTACACAACTATAAGGAGTACCAATTTTCCTTATGGACTGATGCCCTTAACAACCACGAGCAGTTCAAAGAGTTCCAAAGATTTATTTTTGGAATGTAACAAGGTTATCCCTAAAGAAATCTGGCCTATTCTAGCTGAAGAAGCTCCTTGGGATACTTTACCTCGAAAATATCACAATGAGCTTAAGACCTACTGTCAAGAATGGGAGTGCTCATCAAACCAACAGCTCAAACCCTTGAACAGTCAGTTTTTTTATCCTTATTCACAAGATCTTTATGAACCTGAAGATCTCTATCAGAAGTATGGAGAATATCTCCTTGTGGCTGAAAAAGGTAGATGCTAAAGTCCAAACAAACATAGAAGATGAGGACTACGAGATAATGAACCTATCTCTATCACATGAGCTGATAAGAAAGGGCTGCTTTTCTAAGTATGGTGTATTGTCCATTTTAGCTTGTCTGCCATAATTATGTATTTTGAACTGGCTCTTTTGGCTGTTTGTTGAGCTGGCTGCTTTAATTTGTTTGTATTAAGCTAGCCACTTTAATTTGTTTGTATTAAGCTAGCTACTTTAGTTTGTCATCTGAGCTGGCCACTTAAGTCTGTTGAGAGAATCTTATCCTCTCATTTACTTATGTATTTAAGGAAGATATTCTCTCATCTGTAATCAAGTTCAGTTTTGAGAAAACCTCTAGTAATAAAATCTTCTCTTCTTCAATCATAAGTTTCTAAATCTTCATAACCAATAACCTTTAATAGTATTATCTTCTCCCTGCCATCTTCTTCTTCTTCTTCTCTTTCTTTGGTATCAGTAATCTCCTATTCCAACATACTAAGAGGACTGTGGAAGCCATTGGTGGGCATATCAAAAGGACCGTAGAGCTCTTCTTGAGTACTAGGCTATAGGACAGTGGTGAGTGGCTAGAAGATGCCTAAGAAGTCATAGTCATACTGCTGAACTGCTCCTTGATCACACAAGATAAAATAAAAATTAATTTTTAGAGTTGCTGTCAGCAATATTCGAAAAATTATGATTGCATTTGGTTCTCATATCTTCAGGATAACGTAGTTATAAAGCAATTAAGTTCCAAAATCACAGTAACAATTATTATTCAGACCAAATGGCTACTTTGCTACAGATATAAAAAGATAGATCCAAAGGCCACTAAGTATTTTCTAATCACTCATAGTCACTCTTACTCTCTTTCTTTTTTAACTTTTATACAAAATTTTCTTACTAACTTTTAAGTATTGGAGTGTTTTTAAGCTCCAGCCTACTGTGTTTCTTTTATAGAGTTGTCACGTCAGATTCTAAAATCAATAGCCATCAATAATCAACTAAACGGGTGCTTGATTAGATTGATGCATTATAGATCATAGAGTAGATAAATATGAGATTTATATTTATAGAATGTAGGAATGTACAATATCACCCTGGTGTAAATTAACACGTTCAGAACTAGAAACAAGAAGAGACATGTCACATGGAGGTAGAAATGGTAGTGAAAAAATGGCAGAACTAGAAATGAATTGGAATTGGCCCGTCAGATTCACAAGGGGTCCTCTCTTTAGACTTTAGCAATGTCCTCTTCTTGTTTTTTGGGACTGAATGAGTGATTCTACAAATGACTGCTCTGCTCATAAGAGGGTCTCAGTCTGAACGCTCCAACGCTTTTTTTTTATTTTTTTTCCAGAGGTAGTACAAGTTTGTGTTTCTTTCTCTTTTTTGGCCAGATTATGCCTATTTTGTTAGGTGTCGATGCTACCAATGCTAAATTCATCACAACAAACAAATAATGCCATCTTTAATTTCAACTCTTACAATTCAAGATTTTTCGATTGCCCATTTTCATAGGACCCACATGGTGGATAGTGGTTTCTGTCCAAGCCCAACTTCTTTTTTTCCCCCTCTTAATCTTTCCCTTTTCTTTCTTAAATAAAAATATCAATACATCGCATAGTGTATTAATATGTTCCATTTGTCATAGTTATTGCCTTTATTAGTAATTAATGCTTTATTTTAAATCACAGTTTTTATTGTATTTTTTAAAAATAATTGTATTTTTATTGTCATTGATTAATTTTTGATAGGTTTAATAAATGGTAAGTAAAATTTTCATTATTATTACTAATCTTTTATAAATTTAATTATCTTCATCCACGATGAAGATTAAAAGTACATTGAATAGTTATTAAAAATGTGATTCAACACTAGTGCATTAATTATAAACACTTCAACAAGCCAACTCGCATATAAAATTTAATTTTAATAAATTCAATATAAATCTTGATTTTAATTAGTAATGATAAAAATGCAAATCTATGATCAATTGTACAAGTTCATCTTTTATCTTATTTTTATTATATAAAAACTTAGAAAGATGTTGAAAGTTTAACCCTTAATATCTAATAAGTTATATATTGTAAATTATAAGAGCTTGATTTTGGGTATAAAAGTTTTTAATAATTTAGAATTAGTAATAATTTTTAAACAACAAAAAATTTTAAAACAATAGAAGAGAAAAGTAATAAATTATGTTGGTGGTGCAAATGTATTTAATCCTAATTATTTTTTATTTATGCAAATTGTTTACATAAGATAAATTTATTTACAACTAATTAATTTTATCTTTTTCTTTTGTTTCTTTGATATTAATTCTAATAAAAATTACATAATTAACAAATTGTTTAATTATATTACAGATTGAATCTATATCTTTTTTTTTTTTTTTTGCCTAATGTATATATATCATTAGTTAGTGCAGATGAATTTTTATTCATATAAATTAGCTCCATAATTATGTTAATTATTTTTAATTCTAATATATTAAAATAATATCCAAATGACTGATAATATACATACATTACATTTTAAATATTAATTTATTATTTAATAATACTTTTAACCTCATTAAATATTTATAATAATTTGAACCTCATATTACTACATTTTAAAGAATATTTTTACATAATATATAAAATTTTATAATTTTATTTTTTGATTTTACAATTCGAATTTATAAACCCTTCACTGATTCTAAATTGAAATGTGAGTTTAATAATCTTGATTAGTCCAATAATCAGTATGTTTACTGAGGTGATAAAGCAATATTAATACATTATATATATGCCTTCCATTTTAATTTATATAGGAAACAATGGGTAAAAAAAAATCAAACATTATTAGCATAGTAGTCATGCAGAAGTACTGAAAATGAAAAAGTTGAAGAACTGTCGGTAACGAAATCTGCTATCACAGACAATAAACAAAAGGCATAATCTGGTGTCAAAAAACTTATATATAATCTAGTTTCTTAAGTACAACTCACTAATGATTGGGATTCATTCAAATACAGGAATGAATGACTTTCTTTGTAGCAAAGCTAACATTACAAATACCTAGAAGGTTATTAATTGGTGATCAAATAAGAAAATTGATCAACAGTTGGCCACGATTCTGCATTTTGGGTATATTTTTGCATTTCAGAAACTCTATTTTTCTCAAAAATTTTCACCTATATTTTATAAAATGTGTACCATTTCTCAATTTCCTCGCGTTTCCATTATCATATTATTAGTGGTTTAGCAATATTTACATAGTAGCATCTGACTAAAACAGAAAAATGAACTTAAAATGATACAAATATGGTAACAAGCTGATACAAATCCTACGTGATTGAATTCAATTTTATCTAATTGATCAGTTTTAATCTTTTAGCAATGGTGGAGCTCAACCCAACTCATCTAAATGCTAAATGTCTCTTTATGCGCTCTAATCTCTCTAGTCCAATTACATGCACAAGTTGACAATGTTTAATAATTGAGATGTTTAATGAAATAGTTTGGAAGTCATCAGCCGACAAACATCTTCAATAATTGTAAGAAGCAGCAAAGAAAATGGCTGATGGATGCAGAATCATGATAAATATATAGAAGTAAAAAAGTTGTTTTAGGAGCCAATTTGTGTGGATGCATTGAGTAGCCATTGATAATGTGATGTGTCCTTTGACGTTAATGTGGGATGCGTCCATTCAATGTCTGGCCTCTGATATGGATGGATCAGGGCCTTGAGGATCTTAGCCAGCCCAATTACTGTTTTCTTTTGCTTTGCCTACGTATTTACCTTTTGTTTTTTATTTTATATTTTTTAAAAATCAGAATTTCTAAATTTTAATTTCTAGAACATTTATTGATAAATATAAAAAATAATAAATGTTCAAATATTTTTTCAATATTTATCTTTTAAAACTTCAAAAAAAAAAAAAACAGCATTACCAAACCGCAGTTTTATTGAAAAGTAATAATTTGAATAATCTCAAAAAAAAAAAAAAAAAGTAAGAATTTGAAGCAACAATTTCTTTTTTCCCTTCTTAAAAAAGGTGCAAAGGCATTCTTTCATAATAAAATTTGAGTCAATAATTTAGTGCCGATGTTCATGAAAAAGTAATGAAATTTTTCTTTAGTTGGGATTGTTTTTTAATCAAGAGATTAATCTCTGATCTCTGAAATTAATATTCAGTTATGTGTATTCTCAAAAAAAATAAATAAATAAAATTCAGTTATGTGTATTTCAAATTATTTGGGCCTTGTTAAGTGGATTTTTAGGGTCTTAACTTGTCTAACATATTTAGTAAGAAAGAGTCCAACCATTAACTAAATGATGTTATTTTTCAACCTAAAAAAAAAAAAGAGTGATGGTATTATTATTATTATTATGAGGGGGAGCTAAGGACTGTTATTGGTAGTCCATCGATTAAATTATTAACACAATTTGAAATAATTATATGAAAACTTACTGTATATTATTAGGTCTATCCCATGATTTCTTTCATGGTGGTTAAACTACAACATCACAATTTCATGAATGAGTGTATTTGAGTTTCAAACTGGAATTAAATTTAGAAAATGAACATTCAGTTAGACTGCAATATCCGTGTTTTCGCTCTATTGAAAATCTATACTAGAGAATAATATACTTTTCTTCACAAACATGTGAGCTTCATATATGAAAATAAATTATATGATTTAATAGTTTGTAATAATAAAGAACTTCATTTTCTATGCTACTTGATTTTTTATTAGTAGCATTTTAGTACTTCAAATTGTGATAACTTTTCTCGTGAAATGGGAATAGAAATGTCATGTCATTAATATAAAAAGTTCTTATATAAAGAGTTTATGTATGTCTAGTAAAAGTAGGCAAAAAAATTTATTCATTTTTGTTTATTTAAATTTAATTATTGAGTTTTAAATACACTACATCTTTTTTTTAAATCATTTAAAAAATCAAATTCACATTAAAGCATATACTAATCAAATCAGGACTTATTGTATATAAAAAGAATAATTTTTTTATTACAACAGAAAATCTAAAAATTTTATAATCAAATAAATAGTTTAGTGGTTGAAAGTCTAGGGTGATTAGTAATTTAAACTATCATGAAAGGATATCAAATTAAAGCTTGTTTAGTTTCATTGTTGTTGATTATTAGTACTAAATTGTTGATAGCTCATTGTTGCTATTACTTGATATTAAGTATTTGATAAAATTATTATTGTCAGTTATTATTGTTGTTATGTATATAATCTTCAATATAAATATAAATTTTAAATAAATAAAAAATAATCATATTTCTTATTTTAGATCTTAAAAATAAATAATGTATAATCATCTATTAAGTATTTTAAAAATTTATAAATTAATTCTTTTATAATATATTCATTAAGCATTAGTCATAAATATAATAGTAATTTCGTTAAAAAATTAAATAATAATAATAATAATAATAATAATAATAATAATAATAATAATAAAATTTAATAATTAACAAGTAAATAATTTATTATTATTAAATAAAAATAATATCAAAATAAATATTATAGTAGAGTTAATATAAAAGTTAAAAATATATTTATTTTTATTTATAAAATTTGAATCCGTTGATGAAAAGTAACAAAAATTATACTTTTTTAAACAGTTTTTGAACTGAAACTGTTTGATAGTTTGTAAATTATAAGCTTCTATTTTGAAATATAACTGCTATATTAATTAAATACATGTTTCTTTTACAAAGTGAAAAGTCAAAAGACTATTGAAGAAAAGAAAAACAAGCATTCTCTTCATTACTTAACCTCTAGTAATAATAAAAGAAGGAAAAAAATTTACTTATATTGAAGATATATATCCCACTAATAAAATAATTAGAATTAAATATGAAAAAGGTATGGGTACTTTTTTTACTTGAAAATAAGTACTATAATAATTTCTATTAATAGTTAGAGTCGATTATTTGAGTTATTATTTAACCATTAATTGGATATATAAATAATTTTTTCATAAACAATAACACTTTATTTGGTATAAATGAATTTTGTAACTTTTATTAAATTCATTTGTAAATATTTATATTTAATGTGTTTAATATATTCATATTCACATAACTCTTTTCTTTTTTATATCATCCTCTCTTTCAATTTTCTTTTCTCTTTATTTACATTTTGTTTGGATTGAGAGTTTATTAAATGTTGCAAGAGTTATTAATGGAATGGACTGGATGAATTTGCTTTGGAAAAAAAGTGTTAAATTATATTTGTGTTTGGGATGGTAGGAATGAAAAAAATAGTTTGAGATTAATTTTGTTTGTTTGCAATGGAATGAAATATAATGTTAACTTAAAAATTGACAAAAATACTCTTATACATACTAATTCAACAAAATGCTTCTTCTATCAATTATCTTATATTTTATAGTACATATGTTCAATAAATCATATTATATTTGTGCTATCAAATAAATTTTGAGATTATTATTTTTATTAAAAAAATACATTCATATCATTCATATTTTATTATTTAAAATATTGAATTCTTAATAAAGAACTTATATAAATTTTGCAGGTCAAGTTACTAATTAATCATACAAGGAAATACTTATCAATTCTTGATATCCCAAAATACTAATTGTGCAAACTATTCAGAAGTTGAAAGCTTAATATCATTGTTCCCAAAAATCACTAACAGTTAAAATAAAGTCATCGCTGTCAAACTACTCATAAATTTAACAAAAAGGTTTAATAAATAAAATGAAATTATTTTCCCAAGGTGTAAAAATCTTAGGTTCTGCTTCAGCTCTCTCCTTCCTAGCATCCATTACTTCTACTGTCTGTGTGTGCTCCAATGACTCATTTGCCCACTTTTCTCTGCAAAAAATAAGAGAAAAAAAAAACATGTAAGTAAATGTAAAACAACAAACAGTTATAAGGAAAACAAACAAACATCAACAACTCAAATTTCAACTTCTTCTAAAGGTAGCTGGACATTCATGAATTACTAACTATATAAAATACCTATCCAATTTATTGTACTCATATCACAAAGAATCAAAGACCAATGACAAATGTTATTATTATGGAAACATAATAAAACATCTCTTTAAGGGATTTCTTATATGAATATATAAATAATTAATGTCTACCCTTTTTAGTAAACTCATATAGTATTTTTCTAAAAAAACTAATATAGTTTTGATTAGCAACTAATACTAATATGATCCAATGAAGAGTAGAAATAACTTTTTTCAATAAATTGAAACTTACTAGTTTTTCGGTCTACCATTCATCATCCGTTGTAGTATTCTGTTGCGACACTCTATCGGAAAACCAAACAATGCCTTCAACTTACTAGGACTTTCAATAAGGAATAAGTAAGAATCATCAATATTATCTGAAGTAACTCTTATATCCTCTAATAGTTATCGTACATCACTCTCAGGAATCAGAAGTTGTTTTATGGTGAGAAAATCATATGACATTTGTTGTATTGTAGTAACCACATTATCAATACCCTCCTTCATCATTATTGATACTTCACCATCCAAACGTGACCTTTTATCTTTCCTCTTTTTTAAAGAAGTTGTTGTTTCAGATTGTTCTTGTGATCTTACACCACCTGGAGACATTCTACAAGTATCATCACCAAAAGTATTAAAATTCTCAAGCACCATCTCATTTCTATCAAGCAGTGCATCAATGTCTTCAATAGTATTCATTGAGGAAGATTATTCTACATTTGCAGCCTCTCTTTGCCTAATTTCAGCAGCAGCTTCAGTGAGCTTTCCAGTAACCCTATCCTTACCAAATAGTTTGACTAACTTTTCATAATTTCGTACCGATTTGTCTTTTCATTCAACCGCTTCAGGATGAGCCTATCCATAGCAATAATAAAAAAAAAAATTAACATGTTAGCATCCACATTCATTCTATACTAGCACAAAAATTATAAAAGTGAAAGAAAATACAAACCTCAATGAGTTGTTGTCATACTTCAGGTTCTGCAGTCCACTTCTCACATATAGGATCCCAACCAAATCCACTCATGCCATTTTTGAAAATATCATAACAGTTCATAAATTTTTTTTTTATTAATTTCATTTGATTCTGAATTTTGGTTTTGTCAAGTGGTTTGTTTGAAAATTTTTTCTTCAATTTACACAAAATGTTGTTGAATGCTGAAGTTGCAAAGGAACCTCCTACGTGATTATCCAATATGTGTCATGTAAATAAGTATCAATCAAGGCATAACCCATCGAAGGAGTTCAAAAATATTTATCTTTATCAGATTTTTGTGACATCTTAATTAAAATGCTACAAGAAAAATATAACATAAAAGACAAAATATAAGTAGCCACAAACTTTTGATAACATATCACCACACAATAAAAAGAAAAAGGAAATATTCATTAAGGTCTAGTCATATACATAACAAAAAGAGCATAATTTCAAAGTTCAACAATTTAAAGATAAAGCAATTCAAAATACATATCTATATAAATATCTAAATATTTATGAGTTATAATCTTTCCACATATGTCTTGCTATAGCTTCTCTAATCATTTCTCCTCTAAGTGCATCTTCACTACTATCTAAACAAGAGGCCCAAAGGAGGGCAAAGTCATCTTTTTAATTTGAAATCTATGGAAACATCCCAATTTTGGAGTATTTCAATATGTGAATTGCGATGATTTTGAATGAGTTTAGCAAACCTTTGAGAACCAATCCATTATACTCTAATACCTCTCATCCAAACATAAAAACTATTTTATAAATCAGTCTCTTTCATTCCAATCATTTATAAACCCTCAATCCAAACAGAGTGTTACTCTCGCTATCTTTTATTTTTATATATTTTTTATATTTATAAAAATAGAAAAATAACATAATTGTATTTTTATAAAATAAAATATTTTATTAAATAATATACGTAAATCAAATATAAAATTTATTTCCATTTGAAATGAATTTTATTTTTATTTTATAGTATATAAAACATATAAATTCATTTACAAATAAATTCTATAAAAAATTTATCAACAAACAAAATTTATTTTAAATTTGAATTTGAATCAAGCACTTTGAGAACAAAAATATAGAAATATAATTTATAACAATTTATCTGTAAATAAAATAAATTTTAAATTAAAATTGAGTTAAATATTATGTAAAAAAAAAAAAAAGAAAGAAAGAAAAACAGAAATAAAGACGTGTGTCCAAGAGTGTGTATAGAATCTAAGCCATATAGAAAAAGAGTGGGCCTGGAAGTGGCGGGTCAGGCTTCGATTTTGTAATGGAATAAGATTAGCCCATAATGTTTTTCTTAACATAATGTTTTTCTTGTTTAAAAAAAAAAACATAATGTTTTTCTTTTTTGTTGATTTTTGAAGCCTTGGATAATATCTTCTGTCTTGAAAATTTAAAGCATGACTTTTGTTTTTAAACGATGACGATATTAATTACTAATTCACGTTTTTCTGTGATTATAATTTAATATATTATTTTAAATATATTTTAAATATTTATAAGATAAAATATTAATATAAAGTATATAATTAAGTAAATAAATTTATTTTTAAAAATAGATAATATATAAAAATTATTTTTTAATTTTTTATTTTTATTATCTATTTTTCTTTTAATGATTTTTATTTTTATTTATAGTTATTTTTAATTAGATAGTTTTATATAAATTTTTTATTATTTATGAATCAAAATAATTAAATATTAAATTTTTATTTCAGTGAAATAATTAGTTGATAAATATTAATTTTTTTTCTAAAATTATATCTAAAATTGTAGTTAATCTTATACTCATTTCATTTTAATTATAAATCACCAGAGTTGAATTGTTTTGATATCAATAGAAATGATGATGGTCAGGTCGGGTGGTTTTTGGGACGCGGTTACTGCCCCGAATTGGAGGTCCAGGGGAACCAAAAATGTTTAGCAGCAGAATTGAGAGAAATGTTGTGTATTCTTATTTTTTTTTTTAGATTTTAAAATTAAGATTTTTCATATATATATATATATATATATATATATATATATATATATATAGTGACGGACTCATTATTTAAAATTTGAGAGAGGGGAAAGAGGAGGTGAAAATTCAAAATGGACGATTCAATTATATATTACTTTTAGAGTTTAATTAGATGGTTTAGTTTAAACTTAAGATAATGTATTGAAAATAAAAAATATTTAAAAATTTAAAGAGCAAAGTTATAAAATATTTGTAATTGATATAAAAAAAATTTATGTAAGAATAAATTAAAAATTAAAGTAAAAAATAATGTTTTAAAAATTTTAGGGGCTATAACAAACTAAAAAAAAAAAGAATAAAGATTAAAAATAATTTTTATAACATTTGGGCACCCTCTTGCTTCCCTTGTGTCCGCCCATATATATATATGAATAAAACAATTAATATTATGAATTGAGAGAGAGAGAGAGAGAGAGAGAGAGAGAGATGTTGCTAAGTTTAGTAAATGATGTAATTTTGTACGAGTAAAAAAGCGGAAATGAAGGTACAACACTGCCAAGTTAAGCCACAAACTTTGATCAAGTCATGCTTCTAGGAAAGATGTTTTATTTTATTTTATTTTATAATTAATTTGATAAAATGTTATACACACAAAAACAAAGTAACGTGAAAAATAAAATAATTATTCGAAAAAATAAAGTGAATAACTAAAAGTATAATAACTAATAAAAATTTAAATATTAAATTCCATGTGTATAAAAATAATTTTTTTTAAGTCTTTAAAATTTAGCGCCATATTCATTTGAAATAATATTTACTCCTCAATTCAATGAATAAGTCAAATTCATTCATAACTCAAAATAATTTAATATAATCTCATAATATTTTGATTGAATATATATTCTCTTTTAAATGATAATTTAAAAATGACCTGCTAACAATATATCTTTTACATAGATTATATAAACAAGACTCTCTATTAAACGTGGATGTCACAACCTTAAAAAACAATATGTAAACAAATCAACACTAGATATAAGGTAAGTTTTTAATCACTATTAAATCTAATCTCGTAGAATTTATTTTATTTTATTTTATATCTATATCATCTCATCTAAAACGTTCAATGATCTTGAAAAAATGTGAAAAAAATATTTTTTTATTATTATAATTTGCCCTTTCTATCATTTCAATTAACTCATCGAAACTTATTATCCTTAAAAAGTTGATTAATATCTTTTATATACATACATTTTATGCTATATAAATAAGTTTCTGATAAGCACAATCAGTAACAGATTTAAAGTAGGAGCAATTGCGTAGTTGTCCCAACTGCCTTATTGAAAATTTTTAATGAAATATATATTTTTCTTTGAAATTACTAAATCAATTCCACTATTTTACAATCAATTTCACTCCTTTTACTAATCTTGCCCCCACTGAATTCTTTACTCTTGCTTTCACAAATTATCGATATGCAACCACTAGTGTAAATGCTGTTTAGATTGTTTACTCATTTAGGGCTAATTAGTGAATCAAATACTTTCATATTTTTTATTGTACACTTTTACGTAGAAATAAAAAGCCGCTTAATATTACTTTAAATGTTCCCACAACACCTTTCAATTTTATATCATGAACAAACCAAGTATAAGGGAAAAAAAAGAGACAAGAAAAAAAGCTAAAAGTATTTAAGTAAAATTAATTTATTATTGATTTCTTTTTATATTAAACTTAATTCAATGTCACCTATAATTTTTTTGTGAATATCATCTCTTAATATATATATATAAGTATTATTATTTTATTATATGATTATATTATATTATTAATTTTATTAGCAAGGATATTTTTTTTAAAAACAAAATTATCATTCAATCAAGTTTTTATCTATATTTAATGCCTCCCATTGACAAATTTTTTTTTTTTTTGAATTCTTCACTTGACAATTAGCTTAAAACAAAATAGTAATAAACCTCATATACATAAATGTAATTTAGATTAATAAGAGTCTTAGATGCATAATCTATATTGATATTAATATTACCCTAACTGGTATGGCTTAGATCCACCTTAACTGTCAAAAGACTAGTTCAACACTATAGGCTAAGTCCATTTTACTTATCATAAATCCAACTTGATCATGATTGGGTTAGCAGTTTAATTGCTAACTTAACTCAGCCCACGTATGCGGCTCTTCAATCCATCTCTAATCATCCTCTTCAAGAAGCACTATCATCTTCAGAAAATATCATACACTTTAGGTAGCATCACTAAATCTGAAGTGTGCTCATTCTTATCTAACCTAAATAATCCATCCAAATCTCTATATCAAGAGCTATTAACTAGGTATTTCATTCATTCTATCATATATTATTGCTCTTGCCTTCAAATAAAAAACTTGACCATCAAAGTGGATATCTAGCACAGGGTTGGACTCCTTTCTCAACCCTTTACTTATTTTATATGCCTCAACTGAAGAAGACCATGAACTATCATCTCAATATTATCAAGTTCAAGTGTGGTGAGCATGGAATGAACTAATTGCTCTCCATTCTCCATTCTTGAACCATGACTTCCCCTCACAATGACCTTAAAAACTAGTGACCACAAGGCAATTTAGAGATGTTAGAGCCCGAGGATGCCCTCATCTCAAGTCACCTACCATTTCCCCTTTGGCAATACACGAAGGCCAGATTCAAGTAGCATAACTAACACACAAGATAATTAAGCTAGTACTTGGCTAGCATGAAGAATTTATGACAATATTGCAAAATTCTTCGCTTCCCTTTTGGCAATATGACAGACCCTTACACAAAATTGTGTGCCTACAATTATGCTGAAACCCTTACTAGTCTTAATCCAAAATTAAAATTCTTCACTTCCCTAACTGCAACTTGCCTTAATCGAACTAGTGCTCAACTATTTTATTAGTCATCTTGGAAGGACTAGAAACAGACCCAAGAAACACACTCAACTTAGTGCCATAATAAACTTGATGAAATAGAGAAATCCTCCTGCAAACTTATTAATAACTAAGTTGTTCATTCAAAAAGCATATTTTTAAATGATAAAGTTCTTTATAAGAAGAAAAAAGACATCGTAAAAAAAGCATAAGGTAAAGAACATTTTGCTGTAGATTATCACAACTATGACCATAACATTTTATTGTAAGAGGTGAGAAGCGAACCTATTCCTAGGAAGTTCAAACTCTTCGACATCGAAAATTATGATGACTTGATTGATCCAAGGAGGCATATCTATAAATTCAAGTGTAAGCTCAAACTTTATAATTAGTTGGATGCTTCGTTATGTATGATTTTCTCTTTCACCTTTGAAGAAGGCACTTTGAAGTGATATCAAGACCTCGCTCACGATTCAATAGGAAACTTCATACAGTTGTCGTAACTATTTATAGCTAGGTTCATCTTTGGCATCCTTCAAATAAAAATCTCCTTCAACCTGCACGAGATGGTCCATAAAAAAGGAGAATCATTGCATGACTACCTTGCCAAATTCAATAAAATAGTGATGCAGGTCAATAACCTCAATCACGAGGTCACTACTAATACCATGATATGTAACTAAAAAAAATAAGGGTATGTTTGACTCCTTCAGTATTAATCCTCTTAAAAGCTTTTATGAATTAATGATGACACAAATTTATCTACTTAGATGATAACCTTTAGGCCTACTTATGTGGTCCAAAAAATTCTTATAATAGTTCGACGTTTTATTTCACTCTGCTCATAACAAGTAGAAGTAAAGTCCTCCATTGGATTAAGAAGTCTAACGAAAGGATTTAGTACCCTTACCCTTTAAAGAGCTTGACCACTAAAAATAAGATAAATATTGCAACTTCCATTGAGATAATAGGCATGACATAAAGGATTGTTGAGACCTTCATAATACAATTGAAAGGTTAGTCAACAAGGAAAGCTTGGGCACTTTAAGAAAAGACTAGCTAATGAGGAAGGAAGGAAGCCAATTGTAGGATGCCTATTCGAATAAAAGGCCTTATAACAAAGATTATACAAGCATAATTGATGCCATTGCAGGAGGGACCACTAAGGATGACAATTCATCCCAAAGAAAAAGATAGATTTAGTAAGCATATTATGTGAATAATAGAGCCAATATGTTTGAATTGATGTCTTGCCCAATTACATTCTCCTCAAAGGATGATAGAGATTATATGCTCCTTATGGAAATGGCCTAGTGGTCCAAGACTAGCTTAAGAACTATCTGGTCAAATGTATCCGTATAGATGATGGTAGCTAGTCAATTTATTAACTACTTAAGCATACAATGCCCTTAGTCAAGATTTTCGTAAGTTTTGACTAGTTTGAATGCTGCTAACGTGCCTTGAAGGGAAAAAGATTAATGTTATGGGAGTAATTGAGCTAAATGTGGAGATAAAGGACTCATACATCACTAAAAAGTTTAAAGACATATGGATTGTGGTTGACATTTCGTTCACCTGTGTTGGCTCTTGTGCACCAAGAAGAAGGGATTGAATTTGTTGTCCCTAGGCACCAAGAAGGGGGGTTGAATTGGTGTTTAAAAATTTAAACTAAAGATTAAGAGAAGAAGAAAGAATTGCAAGGAGACAAAAGATTTTATAGTGGTTCGGGCAAAACAATCCCTACATCCACTCCCCAATCACTCAATTGGGTATTTTACTAATTCAATGGTGTTTTTCAAGCTCACACCCAACTTACTACAACTTGTGTTTTAATGGCTAACACACAAC
>CATIWR010068711.1:0-15921 GCA_949677035.1 Omphalea diandra
GGAGTGCTAATTTAGGTAGAAAACATTATGCACTAGTTCTAGTTGATGATTACTCCAAGTTTACTTGGGTGTCCTTTCTAACTCATAAGTATGATACTTTAATGCTTTTAAAAGTTTTACAAAAAGAATTCAAAATAAAAAGGGTTACTTCATTTCTTCTATAAGAAGTGACCATGGAAAGGAATTTCAATACGAGCATTTTGAATCTTATTGCCAAGAGAATGGAATTTTTCACAAGTTTTCAACTCCTAGAATATTACAACAAAATGGTGTTGTAGAGAGGAAAAATAGAACACTAGTAGAGATGGCTAGAACTATGCTCAATGTGTATTTTTTGCTAAATTACTTTTAGGCCGAAGTCATTAATACTTTGTGTTATATTGCAAATAGAGTTTTTAAAAGACCTATTCTCAATAAAACATCTTATGAGCTATGGAATGGTAAAAAATACAAGATATCATATCTAAGAGTATTTGGATGCAAGTGCTATATATTGAATACCAAGGATAATCTTGAGAAATTTGACTCAAAAACTAATAAGGATATATTCTTAGGGTACTCTAGCAAGGCTAATAGGGTCTTTAATAAAAGTTCAATGGTTGTTGAAGAGTCTATGCATGTTGTATTTGATAAATCTAGTAAGCTTGATCTTGGGAAGGTACTTTTGTTGATGATCTTATAGGTGATTTTGAAAAATTAGAATTGGAACATACTACAAAAGAGGAAGACAAAGATAAGGATGGGGACAAGTCATCAAAAGTAGATAAAGATCCTCAACATCAACAAGAAGAATTACCAAGTCAAGATCTACCTAAAGATTGGAGATTTACGAAGCATTACCCCAAAGATTTAATCATTGATGATACTTGAAATGGTGTAAATACTAGATCTTAACTCAACTTTTTAGATAACAATCTTGCTTTTATTTCTCAACTCGAGCCAAAATCTATAGATGAGGCTCTTAATGATGAGAGTTGGGTGATTACTATGCAAGAGGAACTCAACCAATTTGAGAAAAACAATGTATGGGAACATGTTCCTAGGCCCAAGGAACACCCAACTGTAGGTTGCAAATAGGTGTTTAGGAACAAGTTAGATGAGAAAGGATTCATAAAGAATAAGGCTAGATTGGTTGCAAAAGGTTACAACCAAGAGGAATGCATAAACTATGATGAAACCTACGCCCCCTTTGTAATGTTAGAGGCCATTAGAATTCTTTTAGCTTATACATGGCATATGAATTTTAAATTATTTCAAACGGATGTCAAAAGTGCTTTTCTAAATGGTGTTATTGAGGAGGAAGTTTATGTTGAACAACCTCCTAGTTTTGAATCACATAGTTTTCCAAATTATGTTTATAAATTGAATAGAGCCTTACATGGGTTGAAATAAGCTCCAAGAGCTTAATATGAAAGGCTTAGCTCTTTTTTTTTGAAAAATGATTTGAAAAGGGAAAGGTGGACACAACTTTATTTGTAAAAAGGCACAAACATAATACAATAATAGTACAAATTTATGTTGATGATATCATTTTTGGTGCGACTAATAAATATTTATGTGGGGATTTTGCTAAGTGTATGACTAGAAAATTCGAAATGAGCATGATGGGAGAGCTCAAGTTTTTCCTTAGTCTATAAATCAAGCAAACCAAAGAAGGGATCTTCATCAACCAAGCCAAATACACAGAGGACATACTCAAGAAATTTGGCATGGATGGATGCAAAGTAGCAAAAACACCCATGAGTAGTACCATCAAATTAGATAAAGACGAATCGGGTAAGACGGTTGATGAGAAGAGATATCGAGATCGAGGTATGATCAATTCTCTACTTTTTTTTACTGCTACTATACCTGATACTATGTTTAATGTATGTATGTGTGCAAGATTTCAATTATGTCCCAAAGAGTCACATTTGAATGCTGTCAAAAGAATTTTCAAATATTTGCATAACACATTGCATTTAGGATTATTGTATCTTACAGATTCATCCTTTAGTCTTATAGGTTACTCGGATGCAGATTATGCCAGTGGTCTTTTAGATAGGAATAGCACTTCTAAAACTTCTCAATTTATAGGAGAATGTTTAGTGTCTTGGTTTAGCAAGAATCAAGTTTCAGTTGCCTTATCCACTGCCAAAGCTAAGTATAGAGCTGTGTGTTAATTTTATACCCAAGTACTTTGGACAAAACAATAATTAATTACGAGGAGGCTGTTGATCACATTCCCATCAAATGTGACAACACAAGTGTAATTAATCTTTCTAAGAATCCCATCCAACATTCTAGGAGCAAACATATGAATATTAGACATAATTTTCTATGAGATAATGTCCAAAATCGTGATGTTGTATTAGAATTTATAGACACAAATCATCAACTTGTAGATATTTTCACTAAACCTCTTAATGAAGAAAGGTTGAATTTCATTAAGAGAGAATTGGAAATGCTTTATGGAAATTCCCTAAAGTGAAAAGTCTAATCTTTTGTTTAATTGCTATGTGTTGGTTATTTATGATATTTATCTTTGGATGTCTTAATTTTAAATGCAATTATGCTTTTTTTATGTCAATTTGCAGAAATTAAGCATCAACATATTAAGTGGTCACAACCTTAAATGTCAAATTTTACTTTTTCTTTGTTTTTTCTTCTTGCTTTGTAATTTGCGATCACAATTTGTTGACTCATGGTCGCAAATTATAGGTTCATTTTACCTGGCTGACAACTATTAATTTGCGATCGCGAATTGTGCTCTCCAACATGAATTCAGTCAAAATTCAAATTTCTTACCATTGTACACACTAGTTCTTGAGGATTTTTTGTCCGTTACTCACATAATTCAGAATTAGTGATCACAATTTTTAATTTGTGATCGCGAATTCTAGTAACTGCCTCATATTAATTTGATTTGACTACTAACTATTTCCAACCTTTCATTATTTACATTATAGCCATTTATAACCATTTATACACCTTTTCTATGCCTATATAAACCCCCTAAATAGTGACTTTCATTACCACTTCCTACACCAAATCAATCATTGTTTTCTCATACTCTCAATTATCGCCAAAACTTTCTAGCCTCTTCAATGGCTCCTAAGAAGGCTTCAAGAGTAGAGAAGGGCAAAACAATAGCCCAACCCTTTGGACCACTAGCCCTACATTAGATGAAAGGGATTACAAAAAAGGAGAAGGATCGCTATAAGGCCAATGCATCTAAGATCAACCTTCCAAATAAAATCCCTTCTACTTTTCTTTTAGAGTCTTTAGGGTTCAAAGATGAGATCCATGTGTTTCTCTCCAATTTGGGATGGAATGAATTCATCTTTCGGGATGAGCCCAGATATGAAGAAATCCTGAGGGAGCTTATATGCACCATGAATTTAAGCCGCATAGTTGAATCCCACGCTGGGTAATACAGGTTAGTTTTTTGTACGTTTGGAGATCCTTACTTTGTAACTTTCGAACAATTATCCAACCTTTTCAATCTTCAAGTCGGAGATAACATTCCATTCATTATCTCCACACTTGATGTCATTTACTCTGAGTTTTGGTATGGAGTTTCTATCGAAACCAAACATGATCCTAAAACCTCCTTAGCCACATAGATTAAAACCCTTCCTTTTTGGTTGCTTCATCGTATCATCACCTTCTCTATTAACGCTAGGGGTGATAGTAATGAAAAGGTATCCTAAAAGGACCTCGCTTTCCTTTTCTGTCATGTTAAAAACAAGCCCATCTAATCTGGTTGCTATCTTGTGGATTAATTGATTCACATGAGCACTAAGCCTAAGAGTCAATTTCTCTTTCCTTCCCATGTGATTACCATTTACAAATATGTTGGTGCTCTTAATGAGGAAAATGAAAAATTCCTTACAAAGAAACTCCTTCCTTTCCAAAATTTTATGGACCTCACATACCTTATCAATGCCAAAGCCATCTACCCAGATTCTTATGCCTATACTTTAGGTGTTTTTGGGGCCAAAAAGCTAGAAACATCCTAAGCCTCCAAAAGAAAAAGGCTTGTCAATGAAGAAGGAGAAATACCAGTCCCACCTCATCAACCAAAATCTAAGACCAAAATATCTCTTGCCACCATCAATCAAAAGTTAGATAAGGTGATGAGGATGTTGAAGATAAGATTGCTCCTTCTTTCTTTCCTATATAGTGACCTGGTTGACCTATAAGAGAAAATGGGTGCTTCTCCCTGTCATTTTCCACATTTCTATGATTATGAAGACATACCGGAGGAGGAAGACAACCAAGAGGTTGAGGATGGAGACGAAGCTGATGGAGGAGGAGACAATGAAGAGCAAGATAATTCTAGAGATGATGACAGTTCTCCAATCTTCTAGACTAGTTTATTTTTTTCTTTGTTTAAATCTTTGATGTACAGTTGTTGATCCCATAAATAATAAATAAATAAAAGTGTTTGAATTTGTAATTCTTTGTTTCCTATGCTATGTGATTAATATTTGCTATATGTGATTGCAATTTTTATGATTCTATGAGTTAATATTTGCTCTTTATGATCACTTTATCTCATCTTTATGCATTTTATTTGATCTTTCCCATTCGCCCTCTTTTTGATCTTGCCAAAGGGGGAGAGAATTGTATGGAGAAAATAGTTTGGAAGAGAAAAGCATAAGTTGAGGAGGACCATTTTTTTGAGTACTTAGAATTTCTTTGATCATTAACTATAATTTCTTTAAGCATTCATTCATCATTTCATCATTAACCATCCCAAATTCATAACTCATGCATTTGACTTTCCATAAGATCAATTTAAGTTGTCAAAATAAAAAAGGGGGAGATTATTGGACTAGGTTGGTTAAACCTAAGTCATGAACCTCTTTTGATCTTAACAATAGAGATTGATTAGTTCTAATACTTTTATTAAGTATTGTTTTGTAGATTCTAAATTAGTTTTTTTCATTGGAAATTGGATAGAATTTAAAATCTCCAACCTTGAGAAGTTCATCCAAATTTGCGGTGTGTTTATCCTAAATCGTGATCGCAAATCAGTCATAAGGATAGATGAAGCTAAGCCAGAGGAATTCGCAGGTGAATTCGTAGCCACTACTTAGCCAAAGAAAGTGAGCTTAAGTCACAGAGGAATTTACAGTGGGTATCACATATGGATTCGCGATCACAACTTTCATAATGACAAAGGAGGGAACCTAAGTCATAGCCATAACACACCAAGTGTCCATGGTATCCGTTGAAGATAAAAAAATTACGAAGGCAAATTTATAGTCGTGATTGCGATTCAAGAAGCTATAATTTTCTCTTCAAACGGAGGAATTTATGATCTCAGTCGCACCCAAGGCAAAGACAACTCACGATCATGACTTTTAAGAAGTAGGTAGAACACAACGACTACATTTCTTGGACAACCAATGTATAACTGACATGTGGACTAGCTGTTAGACACAGGACGAGGTTCTCTACTACGATTTTTGGCTCCTTAGTGCAAATTGAAAATTTGCGACTGCGTAATGATAGTAGCGACTGTGACTTCCACCTGACAAGCATTTAATGCAAAATCTGCCTAACACAACTTGGAGATTTGTTGATAGTTTTAGAGTAACATCTCTTTGGTGGATGTGGGCTATAAATACTCTATCAAACAAATGTAAATGCAAGAGAATTCATTAATTTGTAACTAAACTCTTGCCAATTTACTACTTATTCTTTCATTCTCATTTATGTTTTATTAATTATTAGGTGTGAGCAATAAACACCATTGTAAGAGGTTGAAAGTTAGCCTATATTTAAAACTCTTAAGAGAGGTTGAAGTGTGAGCTTAGAAAACACAAGTTGTAAGGTTGTTGTGTGAGCCATAAATGCAAGTTGTAGAAGTTTGGTGTGAGCTTGGAAACACCAGTTAATGAAGTGAAATACCCAATTGTGCAGAATTATGAAGTGGACACAGGGTATGTTAATACCCAAACCATTATAAACCTTTGTGCTATTTCTTCTCATCTTCTTCTTTACTTTTAAAACACTTTAACTTACCTTCTCATTTTTAAAAATAACCACCAATTCAACCCCCCCTTCTTGGTGCACTAGGCTAATAATACCCGAAAGTTGGATCCCAAAATTCGAGCAATTTTAGGGTGCCTAACCTTTTTCCCATGTTATACCCAATCTCAAACTTAATGTCTGATGGGGTGAAGACATATTGGGCCTTGTAGATTAACCTATTGGGCGTAGAATCCCTGCCACCTAAAATTTCTCCTTACTAAAGTCAGGTGGAAACTCTAGTTAAAGGTGGTACTAACATATTGCCATATATGGGTCCCCCATTCACTACTTAATTTCAATAAAGGCTTTTAAACATTATAAGGCCTTTAAAAGGTCCTTTGATGACCCTAAACATATGCCTTAAGAAAGAGATTATACCAATGAATGATCCTCATCCTCTCGACCCCCTAATGGTCGATAAAGGGATAAAAATTATAAGTACGATTCCACTGTTTGAGCATAATTGTAAAACATTGAGGCGCTCACAATGGCTACTCCACTAAGGATTTATAAAATTAAATTTATGCCATAATCTTAACTTCACTTTTATAATCTTATCCTTATTATTAATTGTCCATTGCATTCATGTAGCCTTCACATTTTACCACATGCACTAAGTCGACCTTTATACAATCGATGAGCTTTCCAAACTTAAGACTTATGCTCCATTTAGGCTTAAGAGATGGTGCAAAGGTTTCATCATTCGCAAGTATCTTTGGGATGTCAAATCGAAGTATACAATAACCATCCCCAAGCTTGTGGGAGCCATTAACTATAACAACCTTGTTCAGTATTAGATGCATATAAGAGCAATAACATATTTGAATAGGACACCCCTATTATTTGAATTCTTTCTAAAGGGAGTTGAAATTCCAAAGAGATCATGTCTAGGTTTTCCCTTATGTAAATATACAATCTATATCTTTTCCCTATTAATGTAAATGTTAATTCCCTTTATGTAAATGCTTGTGTATTCTAACTCCGTGCTATATAAAAGTTGCTTCTTTATGCAAATACATCATCCTCTATTATGTAAATAGTCATATACATCTCTTCCTCAATATATTAATAAACATTCCTTTTATCTATATAAAGATATTTCTACGTAAATTATAGTTTTCTTTTGTAAATTTTAGTCCATTTTTTGTAAATGTTCTTTGGGGATTTTTACCTTGTTTGGTCTGATAGACCATACTAATTCTTTATCCATGTTGATAGTTGAATAAGACCATACTTAGGAAAGAGCCACTAAACCTTGTATGTGAGACTAATAAGGTTTGAAGGATCTTTTGTAAATGATGCGCATATCTTATGTACACATGCATTTTTGTTTATCCACGCATCATCTTAATAACCTTTATTTTGTAGCCATCATATCTCTACCCAAACCTTTGTGGAATAAAAAGGGAAGAGTGTTAGCTAAGAATAGCAAGACATTTAGCCCAATTTTAAATCCATAACTACTAATGGAGTGGGCCGATTGTATGATCAAAATTAATGAGATCATATCAAAGTAAGGGGAAACATCTTCTAATTGAATTAATAAAAGAAAAGAGCTAATGGAAACTGCACCTTTGATAGTTATTGATGATGTCCTATTTGGTATGGATGACTACCACAAGAGTAAATTTACGAAAAAAGTAATGACACGATGATCATGATAGATAAAGGTGTAGGAGAAGACAAGGAGAATGCCAAATGAGTTTGTCAAATAGTTGGAAAAGATCTAAAATACATTGGATGCAAAGGGGTTAGAGTGGGGAGCTGATGTTTAGGATTTACTGACTTGAAAGTATAAAAGCTCCCATCCAACTTTCTGATGCCCAAGCTCACTAAGTTCACAAGAACTCAAGATGTATACAATAATGTCCATTCATATGTACTTATTATGAAGGTTACTAGGGTCCTAATCGACACCATGTTAAAGTTGTTTGAGCTATCACTGTAAGGGTAGACAAAAACTTGGTATTTCAACCTGCCTAAGACGGTTAGGGAAGATTAGAAGGAATTGACTCAAACTTTTCAAATTCATTATTCATGAAATTCATAGCAGGAGATTACTCTTTAAGATCTAGAGTCAATAAAGCAGAATATTGGCAAGAGCTTCAGTGGCTACTTAAGAAGGTGGATGAAAATGGTCACCGAAGTTAGGACTAGGCTGATAAAAAAGGAACAAGAGAGGATGGTTTTCAGAGGAGCTTTGCCAAACATTAGCACTAAAATAAAAAGAATGTTGATTCCTAGTTTTATAGATCTAATAGCCCATTTGGTTCGCTGGACTCTATAGCTAAACCATAGGATTAATCACTAATCCTATATTTGGTTTACAAAAAAGAGTTTGGCTTAGTAATCCCAAAGGCTTACATAACTAATGAAGATAGTCTTAACTAAAACCTACTCCTCCTATATCTTGAGTAATTCTTATTCTAATGCGTATTACTAATCCCTACATTTATAAATTTATAATGCCTAAAATAGCCTTAATATTTGACCTTTTTTTTCTCAAATATGGCCTTAATGCCAACATTCAACCACACTATAGACAAAGTTATCATTATTATAATGGGAAGAAGAAAAATTATAGATGGCAGAAATTTTGTGAACTCAAGCAGTGCACTTTTCATAGTTTAAAGAGATTTAGTAACTAACGTACCAAAAAATGGTACACCTTATGCTACATTTTTCATCTTAGTTCTTTTAATGGAGTTTATATTTGTGACAAACATTCAACAAAAAATAGTACACATCATTTGTGATCTTCTCATGGGACTTATGAAATAATTACTTAATTAGTTAAATGATTAAAATTGATATAATACTAATAATAATAATAATAATAATAATAATAATAATAAAATTTATTATTACTTTATAATATATTATTATTTTATAAAAAAATATTATAAAATAAATAAAATAATAAAATAAAAATTATAATTAAATTATTATAATAAATCTTAATAATAATATACTTGTTCAATATAAAAATAAGAAAATTTAAAAAGAAAAAATTATATGATAATATCTAACTTAGAAAAAAGTAGAATTACAAAAAAAAGAAAAAAATTATAGGGAAAATGATGATTCAAAACCAAACATAAAATCAGTGCTGCGATGTTTGAGAATACGTATTGAGAATGATAAACGAAAAAATAGAAACTCAATAGTTTTGAATTTTAGGGCAAAGACTATTTAAGTAATTTATTTTATTTCATTAATTATCCCTTTACTTAAGTGTCATACCAAACATGGGATTAGAAATATGGATTACTTAATATTAGGATTAAAATATTTCTACCAAACAAGGTTTAGTTTTACTAATCTTATGGCTTAACTAAACCTAACATTAACATTAATCCTACAACTTAAATAATTCGTGAACCAAATGAACTATAAGAAAGGTAGTGTTGCAAGTTAAAGAGCTAAAGTTAGAGTCGATGAAATATTATTCAAGGAGGAGTTATCAAATCCAAGGACAAATAGAGGGGAATAGGACAGTGGATGTAAAAGTAATGCTACTTACAAAGCAATTTATTGATCTAGGGATGTCTTAGTTTAAAGCTTTTGAAAGGCTTTAAAAGAAAGGGGCATTGAAGCCATTACTACCTAGGCTACCCTTGAATCCTTTATCGAGGAGAAATGATGTGAACACTTATTGTGCCTTTCACCACGGAGTCGGTCACTACACTAATAATTATTTCGGATTAAGCCATGAGATCTAAGACTTATTAATTCTAAGACTATAGTCCCACCTACTCCAAGATAGTTGAATATTCTCCCTAACTATCGCATCATCCTACCTCTAAAGTAAGGAACCTTTATAATTGATTCTAGAGTCCCCAAAGAGCTTGTTATGGCAACCATTAAGGAGGCACCACCCTCTAATGTCATTATTGTTGTTGTCATTTGTGCCATTAATCCATAGAAAATTTAGATGAAGAGATATAAGAGCTTAAGAAAAAAAAAGATCATTATTTAGGAAGAAAGTGATAAAGAGAAGAGGGAAAAGCAAGTTAGTCATGTCACAAGGAGTGGGAAGTATTAATAGGATAAGGAGGTAAACAAATAGCCTAGGCCATGGAAGGAAATGGACTGACCCTTGATAAAGGTAACTGTGGAAGAAAATAGATCCTCGGGGTAATTAAAAAGGAATACTTATATAAGTGTGTGAGAGCTATTGATCACATCGAAGGAACATAAGAAAGCCATGATATAAGCATTATTGAGTTTGTTATCTTTAGAAAGGCATCCCTAGTGGCGGTAGAAACTTTGGTTATGGATTCAAATAAAAAGAAGATAGTTTTCTCTGATGAAGATCTACCTCTTGAGGGATGAGACCACAATATGACATTATTTATAAGAGCTGGAGTACAGGGAAAGCATGTACCTTACATTATAATAGATGATGGATCAATGATTAATATATGCCCCCTTGAAGCTATTTTCGAAGTTTGGTATGTCCATAGCAAATTTAGAAGTCCTAATGCATGCTTAAGGGATAAAAACATAAGCTCACCTAATATCTTTCTTTTATTTTTTAAATATCTCTTTGATCCCTTTTAACACGTGTAAAACTTGCTAAAGACCATAAGTGCATAGTGATTAAGTAATATAATACACAAGAGTGTGCTGATATCATCCCATAGAGACAAGGGCTATAAGTATTAAAATATGATTATTTTATTTTTACCTAAAAATGAATACTTGAGATGTTATTTTAAATTAATAATGTAATGAAAATAAACTAAACTACTAAATAAATGGCAAAAATATGAAAGTAATTAAAAAAGAAAACCTTATGATAAATAACCTGGGACACTTGATCTCACCATGGAAAATCATGAAATCATTTATCATCTAATGCTAAGTTAGATTAAGTGTTGCAACTATTGGTTGTCTGTATAGTGATTAAGTTTACTCTCTCTTGAGTAGTATTATATGTCACATAACCATCTCTCAATGTGAACTAGAAATAAATCACTCATTTAGATATAGTAATCCCTTAAATGATAGTAATAGGTTGAATAGGTATTTCTACTCGTCAATTAACTTGAGCGGAGTGATTCTAGGTTTATTTCAATATACAATCTCTTAATCTATAAATAAAGCATAAATCATGCAATTGGTAGCCAAATAATCACAAGCATTGGGTTCAAGAATCAATCACTTACAAAAGAACGAAATCTTAAAATTATAAATGAATCAATCATGTTCTATGGATGCATTAAGGTCCTAGATCAAAGATCTAGCCTATTAAAATAAGGTAAATCCAAAAGTAAGAGAATAAAGAAAATAAGAATAAAGAAAAGGAATATGAAATCTCTTAAGTTGCTTGATAAATTGCCTCCTCTTCTTCTTCTTCTTCTTCCTCGATTAAATGATTTATTGAACTATTGCACTTAATCTTGATTCGAAGCTTGTTTCCCCTTAGTTTCTCACTTTAAAATGCCTCTTTTATGTGTTTAAAAGGTCTCTTTTGCCCCTCTCTTCTCTTTTCAAAAAATCCTAAGAGTTTGCTTTATATACCTCTTCAAAAGAGCTAAAAAATAGGACCCAATATGTTTGTGCTCTAGCCCGTGACTTTTGTAATAGGAGTGACAACAAAGTTTTGCACAAAAGTTGTAGTCTGTCTTTAGTTGCAGTTGTGATAGTGAGCAATTGCTATTCATATATCCAAATATGTAGCTTGGTCCATGAAGTTGTCAGCTTTGCTTATTTTTGTTCAATTTTGCTCTAAACTTGCTAAAACACCTATAAAGCATCCAAATGTGGGAAATAATAGAAATACATTCAAATAACTTAATTTAATAATAGATTTACATCAAAACAAGCTTAAAACTCATCAAATAACTATGAACAAATTAAGCCTAACAAATTTCCCCACACTTGAATTGTTACTTGTCCCAAGTAATAAAGAATAGATAACCAAATTCTTCATAATTTTAACAAAACAAGTATCCTCATCATGCTTGAAATGATAATCACTTAAGTGCTACAATAATGTACCAAATAAGAATTTACTTATGTGATTAAACTTAGGTTAGCTTACTACTTTGAAAAGCAAACTCACTCATTCTTAGAAAGTTAGACAATAAAGCTAAACATTACACATATCTCTTAATAATCCTACTAACTAGATGGTCAATAGGCATAATCATGATGCAGAACATTTTGAATCACCATTATCTTTACTAATTAATAATAAAAAGAATAGCTTTATGCATATGAGGTCATTAGGATTCACTTTTCTTTTAAGCACATTAGTTTTCTATTTTTTGTTTCTTTTCAATAAGTTAGTATGTCTTTTTATGAAAATACAAACATTGGTAATGAATGCACCTAGTTACTCAACATATAACTTCATTAGAAATGCTTTGCATACTTACACTTTTAGTTTGTTGTTTTACATGAAAATTGACATTGGTCATGAAGATTCCAAGTTACTAAGTATCCCAAAAATATTAGAGTAGTTATTTCTCTTTCTTTTGATTTTATTTTGATCATTTTTTATTCATATCTTTTAACTACTTCATCATTGTTAATTAAGAAAGTACAATAGCAACTCTTCTTTCATTTAAGCTCATGAAATTATATTTATTCATAGCTAACTGAATTACTTATTTCATCATATGCAAAATATATTCTCATTGAATTCTAATTATCCTAAATTCATAAGTTACACTTCTCAATTTAATAACTGACTTAAGATTCATTTATCTCAGATTCATCCTAAGAATCCCATAATCTTTTGTAGTAACTCATTGTGACTACTAAATAAGCCTAACAAATCTACATATCTTTGCAAAAATTATTTTAAAAAATGTGGTCCATTTAGCTTTGTACATAGGTCTAAGCATAAGATCATATCCTCCCCTTAATGACATGAATCCTTAAGCATAAAAGATAAAAAAAAAAAAAAGATTGTATAAAAATGAATACTCCCCTCTCATCTTAGTGGAAGGTGGATTGCATCCAAATCCTTTTCATGCATTTGGCTTGCATTACAGTAAACAATATAAAAAATTAAGAAAAATCAAATAGCCAAACTAAGATAAAGGAAAATAAAACATAAAGTAACTAAAAGAAATAAAAAAATACAAAAGAAAGTCCCATATAACATAACTAGTACATCATCACATTGTTCCTTGGTGCCAGTGAAAACATAAACAAACATAGCTTTGGTGCATATATACCTTACATTGCAACATGAAAAATAACTTAACATTCAAACTAAACATTGAAATATAAAAACATGTATGATACATCATAAAGGAAAAGGACATCAAGATCAATAGTGACCAAAGAAACATCTGCCGAGCATAGTGTATCAAGGTGAATTTGGTTTGGAAGGCAAATCAATGTTGGGTCTAACTAGATATTACATCAATTTGTACTCTTGGTGCTTTTGAATCCTTTCCCTCCTCCCTATTTCTAAGATCCATGGTGTTGGCCTTTGAGTACCAAGAAGGGGGGGGGGGTTGAAATGGTAGTAAATTTAAAAATTAGATGGAAGGTAATGTAGAAGAAGTAGGAGTAGAGATAAAGATGCAATATTTTATAGTGGTTTGGGTGTTAATTAACCCTACATCCACTCTCCAATTCTTCACAATTGGGTATTTCACTAACTTTAAATGGTGTTTCCAAGGTCACATCAAACTTATACACCTTGTGTTTTATGGCTCACAAATAACCTTGCAACTTGTGTTTTAAGGCTCACATAAAACCTTTCAAGTATTTCCTAAAGGCTCACACTTAATCTATTATAAAAGTTTGACAACTAGGTTAACTCTCAAACCTAATTACAATGGTGTTTAATGCTTACACCCAATAATACCAACTCATATACAAAGAATTGAAGCTTGAGAAATAAAATTGCAAGAGTTTGGCTATATTCAATGTTATTCTCTTGCATTAATGTTTGTTTGATGGAGTATTTATAGGCAATAGCCATAAAAAAGACATTATAAAGAAACTATATTTAAATGTCTATGTCATACTGGGTAGATCTTGCATTAAATGCCTGTCACACTAATTCGTGGTTGTGATTTGTCATTCATTGTCGCGATTTCTCTTTTAACACTAAATTTGTTGAAATCATGGTAGAAAACCTCATTTCTATTTAACGGCTAGTCCACATGGCATACTATCATTGGTCTTTTAAGAAAAATAGTCGTTGTGTTTTCCAACCAAATAAAAGTCATGATCGCGAGCTATCTTCCTCTTCGACATGATTGGCATTGCGAATTTGTCTATTTGATAAGGAGAAGTTGCTTCAATAGGTCGTGCTCTTAAAGATTATTTCACCCTTATAAATTTTGATAAGTTAACATTTATCTTGGACACTTGGCAAGCTTTGGTTGTGAACTCAGTTGCCTCTAGGCAACTCTAAAATTCACAATCGTGATTCTTAACGCGATGGTCATTATAAATTTGACTGTTTGTACTTTATTGATTTCTTAGTTAGGTCGCGACAATGATTTGCTTTGTGAATCAGTCTAGACCAAATTCATTCATTCCTTTTGCTATATCACAGTCATAAATTAGAGATTTTTGATTGCAAATAAGGATGCCTTTCACAATACTTGAGAGTTAGATGCCTATTCAATTTTCAATGCAAACCTATCTTAAAAACTACAAAAACAAGGCTTAAAAATGATGTTAAAGAATGTCAATCTACATTGTCCAGATGAAAAAAGAGTTTTGACTTAGGTTTAACCAACCTAGTCGAAAAATGATGTTGCCTTATCCATTGTTAAAATTCTCCATAAAATTAACTTATTTAGTATTCAAAGAAGCAAATGGATTATTCACCTAACAATCAAAATTCATACAACCACTTCTACCACAAAGCTCATAAGAATTCATTTATGTTGTGAATGCTAGGGACCAAGGTTGTCAAACTCGCTTTTTTATCCTAAAATCGATAGAGGACTCTATAATCGAAATTGTAAAATCAGATCGTAAAATCGTAAGATTTTACAACATAACAAAATACCATTTAAAATATAATTATACATATATAAAAATATAAATAAGATATTTTTTTAATTTAATATACATAATTACATTGAGAAGATCATAAGAAAACATATGCATAAAGAGATTCAAGTTCATATCCCATATCATAACATTAAAATATCTAAAATTAAATTGGTTCAAATTTATTACACATTTAAGTTAATAATACAAATTATACAAACAAATACTAAATGAAATAAAATATAACATTTAAAAAAAGTTATCAACATTCTTATTCAAATCAACCCCTTCATCTTCATTAGCATCAACATCATTGCTATTTCCATCTCCATCATCTTCAAATTCATTGCCACCAAAAGACTAATTATTAGTATTTTCACAAATATTATCACTAATAATGACAAATATTATCACTAACTCAAAAGCCATTTTTTTGTGTAAAACTTTACTCCCCAACAATAGCAGTTAGTTATTTGAATTTCAGTCATATAGGATTAGTCAATTGGCAATTAACAGTTAATGTATAGTCCCAACAAAAAAAAATCGAGCAATAAGGAACAAAAAAAAGGGAGAAAATTGAGCATTATGGCAACAAAAAAAGGAGAAAATTAGAGAAAAATAGAGGATAAATAATATAAAAATAGGGGTAAAAAATTAGATAGAAAAATAAAAAGAACAAATAATGAGTTAAAACTCGAGTTCACCCGATTTTACCTAATTTACCGAGTTTAACAAGTCAACACTCGATTTCACCCAATTTTATCACAAATTCGATTTTATGTGTAACATCCCTAGTCACATTCATTAGCATTATCACATGAGCATATGCATTAGATAAATAATCATTTAGAAGTACCATTGCATTTGGGGACATTGGAACATATATGTAGTGTTTGTATAGTTGTATGGCAAATTGTT
>CATIWR010068717.1:0-19306 GCA_949677035.1 Omphalea diandra
CTCTTTAGTTGCCATTATATCTTTAAGTTGCTTGGATTTTGCATTGCATGAAAATGCGTAATTTTTATTGACAATAAATCAGTTGTTTAGTTCAACATTTCTTCATAGATGTATGAGATAGAGCAATTTATAGGTTGCACAACTGTTTATAATTGAATTTGTGATGTCAGCATTAAATAATCTTGTTTGGAAGCAGCAGCAGAGGATCGGCAGCAGCAGCAACAGAAGAAGAAAAGGAAGCAGAGGAAGAAAGAAGTAGACGAAGAAGAAGATCGGGATTTAGGGCAAATATGTAACTCAAAATCCAAACCGTTTGAAACACCCCAATTTGGGGTGTTTTAATTTGGATAGATTTGTTGGTTTGGGTGGGTTTGGGTTGGTTTGCCAAAACCCCTCAAACCAATTCAAACCACCCCAAACACTTCCAACCAAACACCGAATAATTTTCCAAACCAATCCAAACCCCTCATCCAAACAGGGCCTTAGGGATATATATATATATATATATAATACTAGATACATAATTTATTTATTTATTTATTATATTTTGTATTAAATTTTATATATTTTTAATTTATTTTTTGTATATATAAAAATTAAAATAAGTCGATCACTACTTTGATAATAACAATAACTATAAAAGATCGTTTTTTGCTCATAATTTAGATATAGATTTTCTTCATTTTTCAGATATAGAATTATATCATTTTTTATTTATTTTTTATATAAAATTGTATTTCCTATTATTGTAGCAACAAATTAAACACCGCTTTAATAGTAACAATAATTATATAATATCATGTTTAGCTCATAATTTAAATATAATTTTTTTTTATTTTCAAATATAAAATTTTGCATTTTTTTATTTAATTTTTGTATAAATTATATTTCCTATCATTATGACAATCGAGACATTAAAAAATGACCTTTAATGCTATACATATGTAAATATCACGCGGTGTAATACCTGCACATGTTAAAATCAAGGCAATGTAATGAGGGGTTTCACCTACAATTTATTGTATTTGTAAATAAAAAATAAAGAAATTTCATAAATAAAATGAAAAAATTCTAAATTTAAATTATAGAGTCAAATACAATATAATTATTGTTACTATCAAAGTCACAGTTTGATTATCTAAAAATATAAAAAATTGAATAAAAAATATAAAAAAATGTAAATAAATTTTGTAGTTGATGATAATAAGGTAACCAAACACTACATTGCAGTACTCAAATCAAATCTGCACCCATTTTCATGTACTTTTGAGTGCCACCAAAGTTGGAATCTCATAAACACATACATAAATAGTCCATTCTTCAAACGGAAAATTAAAATTAAAACAATGTCGAATCATGTGGTTCAGGAGTCATTGGGTTAATAAAGAATGCTGGTTCACATATCCCAATCCTTTTTTCCCCTTCGTTTGTTTTTTTTGTTTCTAAGTAAACGGTCTTAAAAGACATATTGTTTTTATTGTTAAATTACTTTGATACATTATCGTATTCAAAAAGTAATTATTATGAACATCAGTCTAAAAAAATTAAACTCAAATAAATAAGAAATGAGCAACGTAATTTAACAAATTGGATTAACACTGTGAACCGCTTTTTATTAGAGTAATATAAATCTTTCATTTATGAAATAGAAAAACACATTTCGATTTATAGTCACATAAAATAATAAATAATGCATCAAAAAAAGCATATATATATATATAAAAGAATTTTTTTTCAATATCTTTCATTCAAAATGATAAAAACAATGTAAGTTAAAATATAATAAAAGTATTTTATTTACTGATTATTTTAAATTATATATCAACTTTCAATCAATTTGATAATTTGAATTCAAACAAAATTAATTTTTGTTATTTTTAAATCTAATCTATGTGACTCGAATAAATTAAGATAAATGTAAAATTTTCATGAAAGAAAAATATATTTCTATACTTCCATAAAAGAATAACATATTTCTACACTTTCATTAAATAAAATATTTAAATATTTCCGTGATAGAAAATAAAAATAATAAATAATTGTAAGCATTAATAAAACTATATCTAAAAAATCACAAATTAAATAGATATAAGATTTAGCTATATAGATATAATCAAATTTAAAATAATTATAATAAAAAATCACTCTCAACCTAAAGTATATTAAGTGATCATCCTAAATAATGAAGATAAAGAAAGAAAACAAAATAAAATATCCTGAGTTTACCATGTTTATGGAAATATAGTTCATTCAATGAAAAGACAATGATAATAATATTCGATTGAGAATTCCAATGGTAACTTCATAGTTTTGAAAACTATTTTAATATGATTGAATCAAAGACTTGTTCATAATAAATAACTTTTCTAGTGCTACTCTCAAAAAAAAAAAAAAAATTTCTAGTGCTATATTTCGAAAATGGAGGATATGAGAGGAAAAGGAATATATTGATGGAAATTAAAATTGAAATACTATAAAATACATTTACTTTCGTAATTTGATGCATTCAATTCTGATGGTAATTTTAATTTAAAATCGATAATTTTTTTTTCAAAAAATTCAATTTAGGATTTTGAATTGAGTTAAATCAAATTTAGCCATATAATAAATTGATGTTGTAACGTTAATTCCTATAAATTTGTTGAGTACTAAAAAGTGTCATAAATCGTCTAATTTCGAATCACTTGAAGTATGCATAGACAGTCCCATCGCATTCCCTTAAATTGCCACAAAGTGTCATAAATCTGTGAGTTGTATGCATTTATTATTATTAATTAAATTTACGTTTATTTCATTGAGAAGTAAGAGACATGACAAAATACAAAAAAATTGTTAACTTTACAATCGCATCTAAACAAATCTCAGCAATTAACGTACGACAGAAACAAGCTACCAACTTAATTAATGTTGACACTACTTATATATGAATCAATTTACTAAAAGTGACTTCTAAACTGTATCATATCGCTACTCTTTTATCAATTATTAATCTTAAAAGAGAAGCGATGGTAGATGCGAATGTTTCATGTTATCGTATTCACCAAAAGTTGATGAAAACACTGAGAAAGACAATTAATCTAATGCTATATAAGGATTGATTAATTAACTGTATACATTATTATATTTATTTAGCATGATTAGTTATAAATTTTTCCAACTTTGGGGCTAAAGATTGTCCACGTACAATCAATTTTTATAATCTTAATACTTTGCGTGAGGGTTCTCGACTTTTGAATTTTGATTAATAGCATAGTAGTTATATTAATTACTTGACACCATTGTTACCCAAGTAAGTATGATTGCTAATATATATATATATAGTTAATTTTTGTGGTTAAATCATATGATAATTTCTTGTTAATTAAATAATTGGACTAATCAGCATAACGTGATTTAATGAGGTCATGACAATATTATAATTCTATAAGATATATAAAAGTTTTTGTCAGTCTTATAAATAAAGCTCATATGCTCCATAACTAATATCTCACTTGACATTTATTTTATATGAATCTCATACTTTTTTAAATATCAAATTAGTAGTTTAAGAACATCATAAATTGCTCTCTAACTGTATTGTTATTGATAGTACCCACCATCAGATTTCAGTGCTAAATTTTATCGTCATAAATCTAAAATTATCTTATTTATAATATGAATGATTTAATTTATCTTTAATTTAATATATTAAACTCATACCTAATATTACTTAACTGCAATAATTCTAAGTGGTAATCTGTATCATTACCACTAGATTTGATTGGTAGCCTCTAGATGCATTTCTTACAAGATTTTAAGAAATGGAAAGCTTAGAACCACAAGTTACCATAGATTGTGAATAGTAGATTTATGGTAATGACACCAGAAATGATTATGAAGTAAAGCGCAACTTGGGCATCCATAGATATACTTGAGGCGTCGGCAATTAACGCATAAGGCTTGTTTTAATAATGGCTATTGATGGGTACATTTTTGGCGTTAGGCTATTCTATTTGTATGTTCCAGCGTGGCTAGCCTATAGCCTTCACTAGGGTTGACCAAAAACCAGATTGCACTAAAAATTCGGCCAATAAAAAGCGATTTAGTTCAATTTTCATTTTTCAAATTTTGATTTCTAGTTCCATTTTTTATACAAAAAATCAAAAGTATTATTAAATTAGACAAATTTAAGCCAAATTAAATTTAAAATATATATAATTTAGTTAAATTAAATTAAATTAAATCAAAATTTTATAAATTTAATATAGTAAAAAATAAAAAATTTAATTTTATTAATTTTAATAAAAAATTAAACTGAATTAACCAAACCGATCATTTATACACCCTTTGCCTTCACTAGTAAACCTTTTTTTTTTTTTTTTTTATCTATTTCTCCTATTTCATGCTTTTGTGTTCATTGCAAAGTGTGAGTGTATATATATATATATATATATTGCTTACTTATCAACAATATTAGATAATTTAAATACTGCCTTATTAACACATTAAATTAATGGTGCATATTTTTCTTTTTCTTTTAAATAATGAGACAGATTCTTAGTTTTAACATAAACAATAGAGAATTAATAGATCCACATAAAATTTGAGAAATTCCCATATATCTTATAATTTAAGTTTAATTTAGTATTTTTATATTTTTTAAATTAAAAGTGATTAAATTTTTCTCACCCCTCCTATAAAAAATTGCATATCCTCATGTAAGAAGAATGAATCATCAATCAATATCAATATTTATAGTTAATTTTTTAAAAACTTAAATTTAGATGAGTGTTTGTCATTTATTAAATAATTATATTAACAACATTATATTTTTGATAAGTGGTAATATATTATATTTTCATTTAATGAAAATGTAAAAAAATTAATAATATAGAAAGTCCAAAAAGCTTAATAATATTAAAAGTTTTCACATAAATCAATGTAGAAAATTTGGAGCAAACACATCTTCCTTTTTTTGAAAAAAATATAGAAAATTTAACAATATAAGAATTTTTTTTCACACTTATCATCTCAATTATCAAAAGAAAATATAGAGAGTTTACTAATACAAGAAATTCATAAAATATAGAGAGTTTACTAATATAGGAAGTTCAAAAGTTTAATTATAATATAGGAAGTTATTCACATAAAATCAATTTAAAAAGTTTAACAATATAAGAAGTTTTGAACATTTATCATCTTTAAGACTTTATTAAAATTTACTATACTAATTTAATTATAATTATAATTATTTTATTTATTTGCAAGATTTAATTATATAGTTTTTCATAAAATGATAATATATTATAAAATAATAATAAAATTTAAATATTATTTAAATATTAATTTTAATTAATTAACTAATTATTTGATAAAAATAAAATAATAAATTTATTTTTATAATTATATAGTGTAACATGTCAGTTTGCAATTAGTATTTTAAATTATGTAAGTAAATTTATTTAATTTTTTCACATAATTTAATTTTTATTTTCTAACATATCTTCACAAAGAAAAATGCTGTAAATTGTGTCGGCGGGATTTACTAATTTGCTGACATAATTCAAATTCTATTCCTAGACTTATTCACATTATAAATTAACAAAAAACAAAAAGAGCTAAAGTGTGACGAGCTGATTAAACCCAGCAGCAACAATTTTCCAACACAAACTAGAAAAACAGTACGTAATTGTGAATTTGTGACGACTAAAATCGAGAAAATCACGTGTTTTATAAATGTGTCCAACCAACCCAGGAGAGACCAAAATGAGCCGGCTCTGACCGCGGACCAATGACCTTCAGTCGCCACCGTTCTGATGCGGATAAGAACCTGATCAGAATCTTTTAGCCACTGCAACTTTGCAAAATCCAAATTTTAAGGAAACAAAAAATACTGCCTTATTTTTTTATCTTAAAATAAATTTAAAAATTTGAATATACTAAAAGAAAACCAGAGAAAAAGAATCTCTGACCACTTATGATAGGTGCAGTGATTTTGTTGGAGTAACTCTGAATTTATGTCCGCGTCCGCCTCTGTCTCATCTGCTTCTCTGCGACGTTCTGGTTTGGCTTCTTCTTCTTCTTCTTTCGTTTATGGTTTTAGTTCATGCTTATATATATTGGTTCGGGTTTTGGCTCAAATTCTGGTCTGCGTCTAGTATATTTGTTTTACCTTTCATCCACATCTTACTTGCATATGTTCTAATTCTTCTATGCGATACCCTTTTACAGTAAGGTCTGCTTTTAGAATCTTTTACCTTCTTATATGTTCCTCTGTTTTCATGCGTTTGTTCTGCAGTTTCTTTTTTTTTTTTTTCCAATAATTTCTCTGCTAATCTTTATGTCAAATCTTTTGTTCTTTTTGTCTTCTTGCCGATAGAACAGAGTAATCTCGGGTAAAATCAACTATTCACATTACAAGAGGACAAAGAAAATAACCAATTCTCTGTTCTCTGTCTCTGTTCCTGCTGCAGGTGAAATTGCCTTAATTCTTCATTGCTACACCATTAACATAAATATCATGCTGACCTGGTAGGTTCTTTGATATTCTAGCAATGGAGAAAACGGTAGACGCAAGCTCTCCAGTTGGGGTTCTTGAAGACTACTTCAGAAGTGAAGAATCCGAGACTTGTTCCTCTAAAGAACCCACATCGGACTTGGAAGCTCCAAGAAGTTCAAAACCGAGTTCCCGTTGGCGTGGTTTTGCCCAATTACTGAGAAGTAGATCGAAGAAACCTTTGGCTACATTGCATCCTCCTAGTGTCTTAAAGTTGTCATTGAGAAAGAGTTCTAGCATGAGGGAGATGGCACCAAATTTCTTTGCAAATTCTGATTCTTACAATTTGGAGTCCCCTAGAATAAATTTCACTCTCTCTGAGCTCCAAGCTGCAACCAATAATTTCAGTCAAGGTTTGCAGTCCTAAACTCTATTGTACTCCTACTTTTTCTCTGTTAAGTATGTAAAGATGTTAATTTTGACCAATACGTTTGCCGATGTGCTAGGATTATGGGGATTATAAGTATTAACACAGTCGGACCAAAAAAAAAGAAAAGAAAATAAAGATGTTTAATTTGCTATTGGACTATTAGCTTAGTGAACGAGTGTCTGCTTCGTACCTCTGGAAGTTAGGAGTTCACATCCTTAGTATCCCCGTTACCACAGAAAAATTATTTTTTACTAAAAGAAATCTTCAATGTGGGATGAACTTGTGAAGAATTTGACTTTTCATTGTGTAGCAAATCTGATTGGAAAGGGAGGTTATGCTGAAGTTTACAAAGGGTGTTTGCACAATGGGAAACTAGTGGCTATTAAGAAGCTGACAAGAGGAACACTTGATGAGATGATAGGAGATTTTCTATCTGAGATGGGGACTATGGCTCATGTGAACCATCCTAATACAGCTAAGTTAATTGGATATGGGATTGAAGGAGGAATGCACTTTGTTCTTGAATTGTCTCAACATGGGAGCTTAGCTTCTCTGCTTTATGGTTAGTATAGTTCATAATTTCCAGGTTCTGTATCTTGAACCCATTTCTATGGGATGCATCACTCTTTCCATTTTTTGGTAGATAAATGAACATTTTTTGTAGGCTCAAAAGAGACATTGACATGGGATATCAGATATAAGATTGCAATCGGAACAGCTGAGGGTTTACTCTACCTTCATGAGGGTTGCCGGAAAAGAATAATACATAGAGATATCAAGGCCGCTAACATTCTGCTTACGGAAGACTTTGTTCCTCAGGTATCCCTCAGACCCGCCAAGCATTAAATTTGATTCATTTTTTTGTTCCTGTCGTGCTATTTAGTGGAAGTGATTTGGAGATAATTTACACGTAGAATTTACAGTTTTACACAATCACTGTCTGAATCATACCTTTTGTAATGTCAAATTTCTGTGATGGATACTTGATGGTCTATGCACTTCAAATATTTACTTCAGATTTGTGATTTTGGGCTTGCAAAGTGGCTACCGGAGCACTGGACTCACCACATTGTATCCAAATTCGAGGGAACCTTTGGGTGAGGGAAGCTATGACTTGTAATTCAACATTCTCAGCATTTTCCCCCCGTATTGAAGATTTCAATCAACTAAAGTTATGGGCTAATTTCTCACTGTCACAGCTATCTTGCACCCGAGTACTTAATGCATGGAATTGTAGATGAAAAAACTGATGTTTTCGCTTTTGGTGTACTGCTGTTGGAATTAGTCACTGGACGACGTGCGCTAGATTACTCACAGCAAAGCCTTGTCCTGTGGGTATGATTACCTTAAGCCCTCAAAATGAATTCTTGTATCCATTACAATCATTAGAAGATAATTATGAATTTTATTCTCCTCCTTTTCAGGCAAAACCCTTGCTGAAGAAGAATGAGATTAGAGAGCTAGTTGATCCTGCTCTCGCCGATAACTATGATGCTCGAGACATGAATTTAATGCTCTTGGCTGCTTCTTTATGCATACAGCAGTCTTCACTACGGAGGCCTCAAATGGCCCAGGTATGTACCATTTAATGAAAAAAACGGAAATCATACATATACTAGTGCTATAGAGTCCTCAAACGATAAATTGAAACTAGTAATTTGCAAATGAATGACAGGTTGTGCAGATTCTGAATGGTAACCTCAGCTGCTTGAAATGCATGAAGAAATCTAGAGTCTCATTCTTTCGAAAAGCTTTCCGTGAGGAACTCTCAAAAGGAGAGGAGTATAAATCGACCAAGAATTAGATAATTAACAGGTTGAATTTGCATTTTAACAGCAATGATGAGCAAATTATTTTGGGCATTTATTTAAACCAAGAAAACAGGTTGCTCCATTGAAGTTGGCAAACCAATTGTAAGATAAAGGCTAAGATTATAAGAGCGAGACGAAAGAACGACAATGCGTTTGAACTTGTATATGTACACAAAAAAACAAAAGGGGAAAGAAAAGCAAAGAAAATCAAGGAGGAACTAAGTAAGAGACAGGAATAATGCAATTGGGTCCCAACTCTATGTCATTTACAGTACAGCATAGAATCTTACGAACTAAGCCTTGAGATTGATAGATACTTGTCAGCTTACACTTGTACGTGAAAGAATCCCAAGGGAACAACACTACAAAAGCAAAGATAAGGTATTTTTGCTTTACAATTGCTTGCACGCTTATGCTTCTAAACAAGAGACAGCTGAAGCTTTAAACTATACATCATATGGTTGGAGATTCCAATTTCGTTTTCAGGTGCGGGAAACAGTGTGTTTTTCCTACCACAAAAGGGGCAAGAGGCTATTTATTGTCAAACAATTAATACAACGAAATTTGACTGAAAATGATTATAATATTAATTTATGTATAAAATGAATCATACAGTGTTAGATAAATTCGACCAATTCTTTTTCGAAAGGAGTACTTATTTTCTGTGGTCTGTAATTTAGTAATAGGTCAATTATAAATTTGGTGTATAAATTTTTTAATTTTGATATTTAGATAATTTTTTTATTTAATAAAATATCTGAATTAGTAAAATTATTTTCAATATAGCATTTTCTTTAATATGAACGAGTAAAATTCGTAACTCTATTATATCTATCTGATTTGATACCAAATTCTATAAATTATTTCAACTAATTATATATCTAAAATTTAGATATAAAATTTTTTTATTTTAAATGCAAAATTTGTTATTTGTTATTTTACTTTCTGTATTTGTTTGAATAAATTCTACAGTAATAAAAATAAAATTTATTTAAATATATATAAAAAATTAAAAAAATGAACAAATTTGATATTTAGAGTAAAAAAATTATGTACCGATATATAATTAGTTGAAATAATGTATAAAATTTATTATTAGACCAGATAAATTTTTATGTGTCAGTCATTGATTATTTAGATTAAAAAAATACTACATTAAAAATGACTTTGCTAAGTTGGACACTTGATTAAATAAAAAATTTAAATATTAAAATAGAAAATTAAAAAATTCAAACAGAAATTTTATAATTTGCCCGTTAAAAATAAGCAAAGAGCAAAGGGCTAACGATGTGAAGTTATAAAAACTAAAATTTGATAGATTTCTATGGACAACCAGAGCGCGTGGGCTTTAATTAAGAAAGAAAGTGGCAGTGCTGTCACCGAACGGTGCTAGTCACGCAACCTCATGCCCAGGGGCGCAATCCCGCCGAACCAAGAAAAAGCCAAACTGCCAACTCCTCAACCTTCCAATAGTAATTTACGAATTTTCATTAAGAATTCATTAGTTGAATAATAATAATAATAAAAGGCATATTAATAGTGAATATGAATTAGAAGATACATACATTATTCTAAACATAAATGATTAAGTTAGTTGAAATGCTAATCGAATAATTGTGCGTGTTCAAGTGCATTGGCCGTGCTCAACCTTGGAGTTCAAATCAAGTTTTTTTTAGTGTCACAATACATTGGTGTCATGCCCTGGTCATCTTGCTAAACATAATCAATGGGAAGGCCATTATTTTTATTGCTTGGCCATGAATTTTATGGGCAAAACTTGGTACTACTGTTGGCAACGGCTCACAAGTTCTATGTTAATCTTACTGTAAGAAGTTCAAAAACGCGAACAATTAGGTGAAAAACAAAGTCCCTTATCAATATGGATAATCAAGCTTTGAACCCAGAAAATACGTGTGCACCAATTAGGATGATTCCCATTCAATAATCCATTCACATCACTTAATTAACATGAATTATATGGCAATTTTTACGATTACAATGTTGTTCACAGAACAACACACCTATAAACACTTTTCATGATTCTGGTACTTTTGGTCCTCCGTAACATGTTATCATCAGAGACGAGTTAATTAAGAAGTCATATCTGCGTTTTAGATACCACCCACTTTTAAATGCTCGAAACCCTTGATATTGAATCAGCCCAACTAAGGCCCATATCCAATAGCCCAAGTACATTCCTGTTAGCCATTAATAAGAAAAATTAACGTTTTCTTAATCCACGAGATCACCAATAAATAAAACTCTCTGACACATACAAACAACTCAAACTCAAAACTCTCTTTAGCTTCGGCTTCACGATACGAGATATTCCCTCGTCTTGTACTCCACACGCCACAATTAGCGGCCCCCCCTCCCACCCATTTTTCCTTAATCTCCGCCATTTAAAAAAATTTAAAGATAATTAAGAGTTATCAAAATCAACAATCACCTCTAAATACAAAAATTAGTCACACTAACCAAACAGGCACGGCTAAGGGAAAGCAGAGAGAGAAAGCGAGACGAAAATAAAAGAAGCAAAGCAAGTAAACAGAAACGACACACATATGTAGATATATAGAAAAAGAAGAAGAAAAAGAAGAGGAAAAACAATGAAGCGAAACTGGAGCCTTTTACAAGCCTCTTCAAGTCAAACGTACCAAGCAAACGACAACTGATAAGCTTCTTTTTTTTTTTTTGTACTCTGCGTGGGGGTTTTTTCCTGGGCACGATAGCGATCTGAGACTCGCATGATATATCCGATCGTCGGTGGCAATCGGCGATGCTCGTCGGTGGCGGTGGCCGTGGAGGAGGACGGCGGTGGTGGTGGGGGCGGAGGTATAGTAGTAGAGGAGTGGTTTGGTAAGTCGGTGGTGGGTGTAGATGATGAAGAAAGGAAAGAGCAAAAATAACGGCTTGTTGCCTAATTCCTTGAGGATCATCTCGTCTTGCCTCAAAACCGTTTCTACTAATGCTACCACAGTCGCTTCCACGGTTCGCTCTGCTGGCGCCTCTGTTGCTGCGTCAATTTCTACTTCTACCGAGGATCACAAAGATCAGGTTCTTTTCTTTAACAAAATTTTACCTCAATATATACTTCAAGCTTTTTAGATTCAGTTTAAAATTCTGCTATATGTTAATTATCCTAATTAATTTTTTACTTAATTGATGCTTCAAGTTTTTCAAGTTCAAATATATCTAGATGAAGACTCTTTAATATATGACCATTCATGACTTTAGAAGAGCAGACTCTAATGTTTTGGCTACTGAAACTGTACGACTTAATTATTGCTTATTGGCTTACCTGCTAAGCCTCTTTGCAACTGCTTACCTCAATGACATCTCATCGCAATTTGTTAGCCTAACTCTATAATTTCTCCTTCTGTGAATTTGTTGCTGATACTGAGTTGGTTTTCTGCCATTACTGTGACTGTCATTATTTATTTGATCTTTTAGTCTCTATTTCTTGATTATGTTGACCGTTCTGTGCAAGTCAAGACACTGGTCCATGTTAGGTTAGCCAAACCATCCTAAGTAAACCCCACTCCACGCCGCTTTTCCTCAATATGCCACCTTCATTTCACAACTTGTGAACATGCTAGCTCCACTTACATTGGCTATTTCTTGTGTTCTGAAGGTCTATACTGGGCAATCCAGCGTTAGCTAAATGTACCAGCTGGTTAATGCGGTCCACAATGACATTGTTTTTGTTGTTTGCCCATTACTCTAAGAGATAATTCAATATAAAACATTTTACTTATGCTATTGATCTTGAAGCTCTGTTCTTTCCAGAATTTTTCCAATTTATAGGAGCATTCTTGATTATAGTGAATAGTATGTGACTTGAGAGTCACTTTGGGATAGGAGTGATTGAATGGCAGTTGTTAAGCTTTTAATCATACCCTGTAAAAGGGGTAAAACTTGTTTCTATGGAATTATTTATTGGTGTTCATTGAGTTTGGATAATCTTATTTGGATTTTTTATATTATTATTATTATTATTTTCCCTTATGGCTTCTGGTTCTAGATAATGTTTTCATGATGTGATCTTGATGCACGATACTGACACTTACCATAACAACCTAATAGCATTCTTATCACACTTCTTGTTTCTGCATTATTGAGGGTTGGCTTCCTGATATCTTGTGTCTTTTCTGTTGTGACTTCTCTATAAACCATGTTTACCTGGGGCGTCTCTTCAATTTTGTTGGTGAGCAGGTCACCTGGGCTGGCTTTGACAGGTTGGAGCTTGGTCCTTCTGTCTTCAAGCATGTTCTCTTACTTGGTTATCAGAATGGCTTTCAAGTCCTCGACGTGGAAGATGCTTCTAATTTTAATGAACTGGTCTCAAAGCGTGGTGGTCCAGTTTCATTCTTGCAGATGCAGCCGTTCCCTGCAAAGTCTGATGACCATGAAGGATTCAGATCATCGCATCCCTTACTTTTGGTTGTTACAGGGGATGATTCAAACAAATTAAACATGGGTCAAATTCATGGTCATCAAGGTGGACTAGGAAAAGAGAGTGGTATCGATTATCAGTCAGGAAACTATATCAGTTCTCCGACTTCTGTTCAGTTTTACTCTCTCCGGTCTCACTGTTATGTGCATGTTCTGAGATTTCGCTCACCTGTGCGTATGGTTCGTTGTAGTCCTCGGATTGTAGCTGTGGGCCTTGCAACTCAAGTAAGTGAGTTTTGTTTAAGACCCTTCTCTTAAGATCGATTGACTTAAAATTTTGATCTACAATGTTGTTAGATGTTTAGGTCTATTGCCAACATATGGGCAATCACTCTAACCATGCATATGCCAATTGGCATTAATTAAGACTTGTTAAATTAAACCGATTGTAGTAAAATGTTTACATTTTTCATCACTTCTGTTCTTTTCTCTTATTGTGGAAGTTTTACTTTTTATTTGATAGATTTAAGCTAGTAGATTGCATTGATTTTATGGAATTGTTACGGTACTTAGATTGGAATATTGGATGTTTATGCCCTCAGAGTTTTTACCAAACTGAGTCACTCATATTCTTGATTTTTGGTGGCAGATATATTGTATTGATGCTCTCACTCTTGAGAGTAAATTCAGTGTTCTCACATATCCTGTTCCCCAGTTGGCTGGACAAGGAACAGGAGTCAACGTAGGTTATGGTCCAATGGCTGTTGGTCCAAGGTGGTTAGCTTATGCATCAAACAATCCACTGGTTTCAAACACTACCCACTTAAGTCCGAAAAATCTTACTCCATCTCCTGGTGTCAGTCCTTCAACATCACCAGGTGGCAGTGGTTTGGTGGCTCGCTATGCAATGGAATCTAGTAAACAGCTGGCTGCTGGAGTAATCAACCTGGGGGATATGGGATACAAAACATTGTCTAAATATTGTCACGAGCTGCTTCCTGATGGGTCTAGTTCTCCAGTGTCATCAAGTGCTGGGTGGAAAGTTGGTAGGCTTGCACTATCAGATACGGATAATGCGGGGTTGGTAAGTAGTCTACGAAATTCGGGTAACACAAGCATATAAAATTATAAATCATCACTTCCAATGCGATGAAAATTTAAACATGTTCTGGTACTTGAGCATTTAAGAATGATTTCAATAATTATTCAAAATTCTGGCAGGCCTCATTGTTTGGGGAGGTTTATGCTAGTAATGGTTGCAGTCTATTGCTATAAAAATTGCTGCTATAAATGCAGATTGTGGAATTTTTTTCTAATCACCTTCCAAAAGTTCATTACTACAAAGCCCTACACAGGTAAATGGGCAGGTGGGGACTGGGGCAGGTCTTGGCTGCATTTGTCACCTATTACATGAGAAGCTTCCTTAGCAAGTACTGGAAATTAGATTCTCTTTAATTTTTTTTTTTAAATTTACTTATCATGAACATGACAGCAATAGTGTTTGAAGCCCAAGCCAATGTCATAGGCTGACCTGTTATGTTGTCTATAGAAAGTTGGTGTTTCATTTAGCCCATGCAAGAAAAAACCTTGAGAGTCAAAAAGAATCACATGTGATGTTGGATGAAGAAGATATATATATATATATATTGGTTCTTTGACAGGCAGTTATATCAGATGTTTTTCGGCCATGTATTTGTTTTGAATGTATCTTTTCCCTTGTTACAATGGTTCATACAGGTTGTTATCAAGGATTTTGTTTCCCGAGCTATTATATCACAATTTAAAGCTCATACCAGCCCAATATCTGCACTAGGTTTTGACCCTAGTGGGACTTTGCTGGTTACTGCTTCAATTTATGGGAATAACATCAATATCTTTCGAATAATTCCAACCTACTTGCGGAGTGGATCAGTTGAAAACTATGACTGGAGCTCTTCTCATGTGCATCTTTATAAGCTACACCGTGGAATAACATCAGCAGTAAGTATATCTTTGCTATTTATCAATTTCCCTATGTTTTCTTTTTTATGTATATTCATGCATATGCATTTTGTACATGTGTACCTTCAGATGATCCAAGATATATGTTTTAGTCACTATAGTCAATGGATTGCAATTGTTTCATCCAAGGGGACCTGCCATGTCTTCATTTTATCTCCTTTTGGCGGCGATTCTGGGCTTCAATCCCTTAACTCTATGGGTGAAGAACCCTCCCTGTATCCAGTTTTGTCTCTACCTTGGTGGTCCACTTCATCTTGCATGACAAATCAGCATTCTTCTCCACCCCCACCGCCTGTCTTGCTTTCTGTTGTGAGCAGAATAAAATACAGTAGTTTTGGGTGGCTTAATACAGTTGGCAGTGCCAGTGGCTCGGCAGCAGGGAAGGTTTTTGTTCCATCTGGTGCAGTTGCTGCTGTTTTCCATAATTCTATTTCTCATGATGTTCAGCTTGTTAACTCAAGGGCTGGTTCTTTGGAGTATTTGTTAGTCTACACACCATCAGGTCATGTAGTTCAGCATGAGCTTCTTCCATCTATTGGGCCTGAACCAGGTGAAAGTGGTTCAAGAAACCGACCAGCTTCATTCGTACATATACAAGAGGATGACTTGAAAGTGAAAGTTGTACCTGTTCAATGGTGGGATGTATGTAGAAGATCAGATTGGTCAGAAAGAGAGGAATGCCCGTTTGGGATTACCAGTGGTCAAGATGCTGTTGAAATATGTCAAAAAACACAAGGTTCTGCTGATAACCTTAGGTTGAATTTTCTGGAGATCAATGATGATGTAGATGAGAAGAAATCAGTGAAAACATTTTCTGTAAAACGTCAGGAGAGATCCCATTGGTACCTTTCTAATGCAGAGGTGCATATAAATTCTTTGATATTGCCGATATGGCAAAAATCTAAGGTAGATCTTTAACTGAAGAAATGCTGCTCTATTTATTGGTGCTGTATCTAGTTTGTGATTTGTTTTCTTCATTGTCTTAGATTTGCTTCTATCTGATGGATTCTCCTAGAGTACATTGTTATGGTAGTGGGGAGTTTGAGATTGAAAAGGTTCCTGTCCATGAAGTTGAATTAAAGAGAAAAGAATTATTGCCAGTTTTTGATCATTTTCATAGCATCAGATCAGGGGGGAATGACAGGTAAAGGCCATTTTTATCTGTAGTGCCTGGTTTTGTCTATGAATTTAGGAAGTTGAGTAGCCCTTGTCACATCATCTTGATGTTAATAACTTGCCAAAGTTTTATCAGCTGAGGTTGAATAGAAATTCTATAGTTTTAATGATGGATGAGGCTGGTGTCTCGATTGAACTGGATGGATATTTTTGGACATATCATATATTACTTCCAATGTAGTTATCCTGGCCCAGGGCAGATTGTGGGAAGTTGTTATGAAACTGAAGTGTTGAGGTTTGCTTTTGCAAATTGTTAGCTTCCTCGTGGTTTTGCAAGTGATTTCTCTCGTCTAGATTCTAGATTTAATTTGGATGATGTACTAATAAATAAATTTTGGTGGAATATAGTGTATTTCCTTTTTGTATAACAGCTTGAGATTATTTTATTCGCACTTCTAATGATGATGTGCTTTCGGTGCATGTTCATTCACTGTTTCTTTAGAGGCATTGCTAAGGCATATGTCCTCTTTTTCGTCTTTGAGTGCTTTGTGCTTACTTTTTTTTCACTTCTCAACTGCTTGCTTTGTTCTTTCATTCAGATGCCTTGCTGCAGCAAGATACAACCATTCGCCATCATCATCATCAGAGCCCCTCCAAGTTGAAGCCAAGATCACACAGGAGACTGTTATTTGTCATTCAAAACCAGTTTCACTTAGCTCAACTGAAAGTTCAGAATGTGGTAAGACATTAGATGTATAAGTCATTTCCTTCCATTTGTTTGAAACCAATTACCTTGTTATTCAACATTTATAATATGCTGAGTTTAATTGGAAGAATCTCTTCATCTGTGTACCTTTCACATTCCCGGTGTTTTGACATATATTTTTGCACAAAAGACATTGAATCAAAATTCCACTCTCCCCCTATTCTTTAGCTATCTTAAATGGGAGTCTGCTACTTAATAGTTCTGTGTATGGATTTTTCTTCTTTTGATTTTGGTATTTGTGGAACTCTATAATTTTGAATTATTTTCCATCAGGTTCATCAAGAAGAATCGAGCATCTGCTAGATTTGGATCAAATAAATTGTGACAAATCTTATACCTCTACTTTCCAGAATCTGAATGACTGCTACCAAGAAAGAAGAGGAGGTACTATTGTTCAATCCGGTTCTCTGAATAAGAATTCCCTGACCATTGTAACTATTCCACCTGAGCATCCGAAAATCATAGATGCTTATGAAAATGGTTTGCCCTCATCAGCAAATTACTTGCCTCCTGCAGGAAGATTTTTTGCTGTAGAGGCTCCAAACTTGACGACCAATAGTAATGGTGATTGTTCTTTGTTAATTTCTAACAATTATGATTCACATTTGAATATCCTCGTGGGAGAGCCCATTCTTCCAACAGCAGAGAATCCTTTAGATTGTAGGCTGTCTATTGAGGAGGACCACTGTAAGCCATTGGACCATGATGGATGCCATGGATTAACTGAGGATGGAACTCATGATGTCGACAGCAGCAGTAGCCCCTGTGAGAAAGAAAAGCCCGAAGAGGATGGGGAGAGTGATGAATTTCTTGGTGGCATGTTTACCTTTTCTGAAGAAGGTAGAAACCTTTGTGGTATCCCTGCAATAGTTCGCCACAGATAAAATGATGGTTTTCGGTACATTTGATCTTGAAGTTCCTGTTTGTCTACTGAGTCTTTTTTTTTTTTTTAAATGTCATTCAAGCTATGTGCAATTTTCTTTTGGCAGGCTGATCTTCTTCAACTTTGCTGTACTTAGTGAAAAGTAGCGGATTGGTGTGATTCGTGAGTCGCCATGATCAAAATGTTCTCGTAAGTTAATTGGTGATATTAGCTTTTGACAATGAAAGTGCGGTGGTGGTGTGAATAAGAGGGGTGGCAAATCAAACTATCGTGTTGCCAAATGTATGTAATACTTGTTCTCTGGTGTACATTCTGTTGACGAAAATTATCAAATTCGTGGAAGGGTGCTGCTCGTGGGCCTGAGGTGAAGTATAAACCTAGGACTGGATGTGGGTTTGCATGCTGTCCTGGAACTTTCTGTCTAGCCCGCTTGTGCATATAAGGAAAGTACTCTCCAAGGTGTATAACTGTGTACTTTTTTTTTTCCTGCTAAAAACAAAAGGAGAAACAAGGAATTAATTTTTTTTTAATCAGAAATTAATGATTTGCGTGCAGATGTCTCTGCTTTTCCCTCTTTACCTGCCATTAAGGTGCAAAGTACATCAGTTTGACGAAACTGTTTGGAATATAGGCTTATGCATCACCTCAGTGTGCGATACCCTGTGTTGTCAGTTTGGTGATATGGGAACACGGGGATGGTAATATTGTGGCTGGCACGATCTCAGTTGCAAAAGAAAAACAAAAAACAAAAAAAGCAAAAAAATAAAAAAAAAAAACTCGATACGGAGTGGCTACAAAGTAGGCAAAATTTGCACAGTATCGTACTGTAAAAGTTTAATAAAATTATGAAGTTTTTATTTTTCATGTTATATTATAATTTATAAGAATATAAATCAACTTTATTTTTTTAATTTAGATAAATATTGATTTTTAATTATTTTTATATGTTTCTTTTTTAGTGTATTTTTTTCTTTTTTTAGTTAATTACTCTAACTTCTTAATTCTATAATATGATGTGATAGTATTGTATAATTTTATTTATTTACTTAATAAATGATAAATATTTATTATAATTAATTTTTGAAATTATGATTAATTATATATATTGATTTTTTTTTATTCTCAGCCAATAATTTTGGATGTAAAATTATAAACTCCACTTGTTAAGATAGATTTTTCTTTATACATATTTTTTAGAGGATAAAATAGTTACACAACTTGTAATCGCATGGTAAGTTTATGATGATTTTTGTAATGCTTCAAGTGCATATTATTTATAATGCTTTATCATATATATATATATATATATATATATATATATATATATATATATATATATTGAAATTAAAAAATATAAAAATTTGATATTACATGTAAATTATTTATTCTATCATATAATTCTATAGAATTATACATTAAAAGAAATATA
>CATIWR010068744.1:0-29629 GCA_949677035.1 Omphalea diandra
ATGTAACATGTAACAATTCAATCATATATACATGTAATAGAACATAATCATATTATACCCATATAACATGTAACAATTCAATCATTCTCACTTGACTTATATTTTCATGTAACATGTAACCTTTCAATCATTCTCACTTGACTTATATTTTCATGTAACATGTAACAATTCAATCATATATATACATGTAATAGCGCATAATCAAATTATAAAATTATCATACACACACATTGAATTCAATTATGGTTTCTACTCACCTTTTGATGTTATCGACCTTTATGGTAGGTTTGGTTCCCTCTCTATGTCTTCCTCAAAGTTTTGAGACCCTAGAATTTGATACACACATGGTTACAAGTATGTCAAAATGATTATGAATGCTTGGTGCATGATCCATGCAAGTGGACCTATATTTATGCATATATTCCTAATAGGGCAGCCTGAGCTTGTTGCACTCTCACTGAAATAACTCTAGATATACTTATCCGACTTGATTCTTTTTTTTAAACATAGTAGACACATAAATCCACAACATATTCAAATTTCAGGTCAATATCAGACACACAAAAAATCTGGTGAATTTTTAAATGTTGCCCTATTGCAGTGTCATTTCAGTCTGAGTAGGTCTTACTCTCTTGGGTATATCTCAAAATGTACACATCCAATTGCAATGATAATATACCATCAGTTACAAAACATATGAAGGAACATTTTTCATGTTTTGCTCATTATCTAATTCGGTCTATAAGGTCACCAAAACCAAGGACTAATCTCAGGATGTGCAGGTTTGTAACATGTTGCCAACCAGTCATGATGAAGGGACAACATCTCAACATCCTTGCCGAATTTGGCAAACCTATTTCACAGGTATGTACATGATACATAAATGTAAAACTTTCAAGTTTGGACAATCATCAAATTCTGAATCTATGGCCATCAAATACTTGGAAAACAGATTCAAAAGAAAGGTGGGTTTCACTCCGGTACAGATTCAGTCCCAATCAATGAGCCATAACTCTTTCCACACAGCAAATCAATAAAAACGGGTTTACAGGTGCTTAAATAAGACATAGTAATACAAATTTTATGTTTTACACTTTGTCAAAATCAGAACATAAGGCCATCAAAATATAAGAAAACAGAAAGCTGAGATAATCTCTGTTCGGATTTGACCTAGTCCTACTGAAGGGGTCATATCTCCTCACATACAAAAAATCAAGAAAAACTGTTTCATACACATTTATATGAGACATAAATCTACAACTTTCATATTTTTTACTTTCCCTAATTCCTCTTCTAGGGTTACAAAATCGTGGGTGCAAAATTCTGCTCTAACAGCAAAATCCAACAGAAACAGCTCTTATTCTCTTGGATTGCAACTTCCATCCAAGAGATCTACCTCAATTACTCCATAATTCTCACTAACCATACATGATTAACATGTCATGAGAGGTTAATTCCAGTTGAGAAGAAGATAAATTTACTTACCTACTGTCCTAGAATTGAAAAACCCTAGGCAGCTCACTCTTCTCCCTCTCTTCTTCTTCTTCTTCTTTTTCTTCCTCTTCCTTTCTTTCTTCTTCCTTTGCTCTCTCTTTGTTTCTGGTATAACCCACGTTTTTCCCTCAAAATCTGACCCTAATGGTCTGTATTTTTATATTAAATAAGTCAAAAGATTGGGGCTGGTTTCCTATTGGTTGAAAGTTAAATGTTTTGCTTTTAGTCCCTCTTCTTCACTCATTAAGCACTTCCATCCATCTCCTAATTCCTAAATACTCCTTATACTTTTAATTAAGCTCTAAGATACCATTATTTATGATACTATAACATGCACACAACATAAAACAATTTGGCATGCAACTATACAAACACTACATATATGTTTAAGTGTCCTCAACTACAGCGATGCTTCTAAATGTTCAAGTGTCCCCAAATGCAACGGTGCTTCTAAATGATTATTTATCTAATGCATATGTTCATGTGATAATGCCAATGAATGTGTTTGGGGATGTTACAGTTTTACCTCAAATACTCCATAATTCTCACTAAGCATGCATGATTAACATGTCATGAGGGGTTAATTTCATGTGAGAGGAAGATAAATTAGCTTACTTATTTTCCCAGAACCAGAAAACTTTAGGATTCATTCTTAGGTAGCTCACTCTTCTCCCTCTCCTTATTCTTCTTTTTCTTCTTCTTCTTCTTCATCTTCCTTCCTTTCTTTCTTCCTTAGCTCTCACATTCTTCTGTTGTTCCTCACATCTAACCTCTCTATTATGTTCCTAAATGGTCAAAAATTCAACTTGTAAACCTATTATAACAAGACAAAATCATGGTGTCGCATTCCTATTGGTTGGAAGTTCACTTTTATCTTTTAGTCCATCTTCTTCTCTCCTTAAGCACCTCCATCCATCTCCTAATTCCTAAAGGCTCCTTATACTTCAAAATAGGCTTTATGACACCATTATTTATGATGCTATAATATGCACAAAACATAAGACAATTTGCCATGCAACTATACAAACATTGCATATATGTTCAAGTGTCCCAAATGCAATGGTGCATGTGTCATCATCGTGCTTATCCAATTCACATGTATAAATGATCATTTATCCAATGCATATGTTCATGTGATATTTCAAATCATTTATACAATGAATATGTTCATGTGATAATGCCAATGAATATAGATGGGGATGTTACATAAGGTAGGTTGTACAATCCCTAATTTAGGGTTATCAAAACAAAGAAAAAGAAAAAAAATACAAAGAAGAAGAGGGAGAATGGGGGATTCTTTAGATGTCTTTGTATATTCCTTGCCTTCAGATTTACATCTTTCAAAATGCATAAGGAATACACAATAGTATAAAGATGGAATAGACTAAGGTTTTAGTGTTTATGTTATAAGGGTTGAATGTAGACAAATTTTGGTAGAGTAGCACTAAGGTTTCCAAGCCTTCCCTTCCTCTTAAAATAGGGAAGTATTTATAGATGCTTGATGCTTGAGCTATAGCTAAAAATGGTTATAGTTGTCGGATGTTCATATCCAATCATATGGGAATGAGATGGACCTCCTTGAATTAAGGTTTGCACATGGGATGAACAACTAAGGTTAGGTTATAAATCCAACTTTTAGGACTATACACCCTTAAGGTTTAAGAGCGGGGACCAATTTTAGAATATTCCTTGCTACAACTTAAAGCAGGGCTATACAACATTGGTTACTGGGTTATACAACCATGCTAAGTGGGTTATATAGCCCATTAATTAATGTTGACAATTGAGGCTCGGCTTGCGCTTGGGCTTGGTTTAGACATGGGCTTGGTGATGGGGTTTGGTTTTAGGCTTTTTTGAGATGTCTTTAGGCCTTATTCCTCCTTCTTTAGAAATTTTCCCTTACATTTTGGGAAAAATGCTTGGTGATTTTCATTATTGGGCTTTATATCCTAAGGCCCATAATTTGATGCTTCCACCTAATTTTTTGAAATAGAGAAAAGGCATCAAATTAATACTAAAACCTAAAACACAAAAAGTTGTATCAAAAGAATAATGGTTAATAACACAAGGGATAGTGAAACTCCTTGGAACTCTTATTTTCAAAGGTAGTTTTTAAGGAGGATGGAATTACACTCCTCGATTAGGGTGACTCATTTGTATTCCTCTAATTCTCTTTTCTTTAAGAGCACCTTCTTCATGAACTTTTCATAGTTTGGCATTTAACCAAATGCCTCCTTGAAAGTCATGTTGATTTGGATATTTTGAGTATTTTGATAAAATTGTAAAGTAATTATCTTTTGCATACTTCTTTATCCTAAAAGGAAAAGGGACAGGTGGTACATATGGCTTCAGTGGTATTTAGAGAATGACCTCCTCCTTTGGTTTCCCTAGCTTGAAAGACCTTTTATCTACCATTATGTTGACATCCTTCTCCTTTTCCATCCTTGAGTTGGCCTCCTTATCGCTCCTCTAGAAGATTGCATTTACTTGTTCTCCAGGATTAGTTTTGAAGGTGTTTGGTAAGTTGCCATTGGATCTAAAGTTTAAAGCTATAACATCTCAATGCTCATTCATTAGCATACTCACATGAACATATTCATTTCATAAATGATTTGTAATCCCACATGAATGTATGCATTGGATAGACAATCATTTATATATGTGAATTTGATAAGCATGATGATGACACTTGTACCATTGCATTTAGGGCACTTGAACATATATGTGAGGTTTGCTTCGTTGCATGGTAAATTATCACTTGTTGTATGCATGTTATAATATAAAAAATGATGATATTTTAGAGATTATGTAAAAGAATAAGGAGAATATGGGGATTAAGAAATGTATGGCGGTGATGAATGAGTGAAGAAAATGGACTAAAAAAGGGAAATTAAACTTCCAACCAGTTGTAGTAAGCCACCATGATTTTATCCTATTAGAGTAAGTATAAAAATTAAATTTCCCATCCTTTAGGATCATATTAGAGAGGATAAAGCATGAGGGGTAGCAAAAGAAAAAGAGTTATGGAAGAAAAGAAGGAAGGAATAAGAATAAGGGGAAGAATAGGGAGAAAAAGTAAGTTACCTATGAAGGAACCCTAAGTTGTTCAAGTTTTGGCAAAAGAGAGAAGTGATTTTATCTTTTTCCCATATGAAATTTCTCCCACATGACATGTTAAACATACATAAGTAGTAAGAATTATGAAATATTTGAGGTAGAGCTTATGTATGGATGTTAAAGCTCATGAGAAACCAAAATTGAGTGTGTTAGCTTTGTTCTTATATTAGATTTATTCACCTGCAATTTCATTACTCTATAAGAGGAATTAGGGAAAGTGTAAGCCATGAAAGTTGTAACTTTCTGCCCCATCTAAATGTGGTAAAACATTTTTGCTTAATTTGGCATGTGTGAAGAGTTATGGCTCCTTCATTAAGGTTGATTCACAACATAGCGAAATCTTCTCAGTCTAGCTATTTTCATATATTTAGATGACCTTATGTGCTGATTTTGACAAAGTGAAAATATTAAATTTGTAGATTTATATCCCTTTTAAATTCATATAAAATAATTTTTTTTAATTTGTTGTGTGGCAAGAGATATTACTCTTTGATTGTGATTGACTTTGAACTTTATGAAATCTGTTTAATCTCTTAGTTATGTTATTCAAGAATTTAATAGCCATAAAATGGGAATTTGGTGATGTACCAAATTTGAAAGTTTTATATTTATGTCTAATATACATGCTTGTAAAATTGTTTTGCAAAATATATCATGGTTGGTGAGATATTGCTCTTTCATTTTGTTTGATTCTTCATGTGCTGAAACCTGCTCACTTAGAAATTGGTCATTTAATGCGGTATGAATTAAACAATGAGTAAAACATGAAAAATATTCCTCTCTCTATTTTGTAATTGATGGTAAATAAGATTTTCAATTGTACCTATACAATTTTAGATATCCCCATGACTGTAATATCATATTAGACAAAGATTGCATTAGAACAGGGGAGAATTCAAAAATTCACCATATTTTCTATAGGCCTTATATTGACCTAAATTTTGAATATATTGTACCATTATGTGTCTAGTAATTTGGATAGGTATATATAGAGTTATTTCTACAAGAGTGCAGTAAGGTCAGGCTGCCATATAAGAATAATGAGCTTAAATACTAGGTATAGTTGCATACCATGCATGCAAACTCATTTTAACATTTTATAATGATATATTTATCAAATGTTAGAATCTCAACATATTGAGGAACCCCAAGAGAGAGATCCAAACCTCCCATAAAGGTTAGTCACATCAAAGGTTAGTATAAGCCATAATAGAATTTAAATGTGTATGTGTGATGATTTTATGATATGGTTGTGTTCTATTATGAGTACATAATATTGAATTGTGACATTTTACATGTGAATACAAGTAAGTGAGAATTTTATAATCTTAAATATTACTTGGTATATCATTGTGAATGAACACTTACATATGAAACTAATAGGATATTATGATAGGCTTATCAAAAACTTGCAAATCACTTGGAAAAGGGACCAATATGTCTTATTGGCTTATGTTATGTTCATTTACAAATCATGGCATCCATGTCCAAAAATACATATGCATAAAGGTTGATTCATCATGCATATACAATTCAACATGTATTTAATGTACATATATGTTAATTAATGTTCAAGGCTAGTGACCATAAATAAGTTCCTCTCTAGATATATGCATATGACTCAAGAAGAGAGGGAGAGTTGGAATTTAGCCAATGACCTGTGCTCGATATATCTATATGTAAAACTTTATGCTCAAAAGTATCCAAACACTTTGCTTCAATATCCAAAAAACATTATTGCAATTTGGTAAGTCACGACTCAATGAACAAAAACAGTAATCATATTATTATGGAATAACCAACAATCAAATATCGTTAAGATACATTACAAATATAAGAATTGGCTATGTAAGTGCAAATGCAATAGATTGATTCGGTCATGACCTTGTAAGGTAAACACTACTCTCAAAAATTTATGTGATTCAAGTGACATTTGATTTTATTGGCCAACATATAATAAGTTAATCATTTGATCAATAAAATATGCCAATAGGATATATTGGTCCCTTTTCAAAGTTATATGCAAGTGTTTGATAAGTTGGCCACAACATCCTTTTAGTTCCATATGTAAGTGCTCATTCAAAATGGTATACCAAGTAATCATTAAGAGCATATAATTCTTACTTAACTTGTATTAACATGTAAAATGTCATAATTCAATCATATATACATGTAATAGAACATAACCATATCATAAAATCAACACACATACACATTAGAATCCAATTATACCTTTTACTCACCTTTTGAAGCGACCAAACTTTATGGTAAGTTTGGTCCTCTCTCTTAGGCTTCCTCAAAGTGTTGAGATCTTAACATTCAATACATATGAATTTTGCATGCAACTATGGCATGTTCTAGGCAAGTGGACCTAGTGTTTATGCATATTTTCCTTATATGACATCTTAACATTGTTGTAGTTTAACTGTAATAACTCTGACTATACTTATCTAAATGACTTTATTCAATTTCTAAAATAAATAGACACAATGATACAACATAGTTAAATTTCAAGAGAATATAAGACTTATAAATGTGGTAAAATTTTGAATTATACCCTATTTCAATGTCATCTCATTTTGAGTAAGTCTTACAATCTTAGGTATATTTCAAATTAGTTGCAACTATTTACCAAAGTTACAAAACACATAAAGGAACATTTTTCATGTTTCACTCATTGTCTAATTTAGTCTATAAAGCCACCAAAATAAATGACCAATCGCAGGTTGAACAGGTTTTCAACATGTTGGGCATCAGTTATTATGAAGTAGAAATATCTCATTACCCATGATAAATTTGGAGAAACCATTTTACAATAATGTAGATAAGACATAAATGTACAACTTTCAATTTTGGCACATCACCAAATTCCTATTCTATGGCCATAAAATTCTCAAAAATATAACTAAGAGATGAAACAAGTTTCAACAAGTTCTAGGTCAGTGACAACTAAAAGTTATATCTCTTTTCACACAAATCAAGCAAAACTATTTTATAGGTAATTAGACAAGATATAAACCTATAAATTTCATATTTTTTACTTTGTCTAAAACAACATATAGGGCCATTAAAATATATGAAATTAGAAAGACTGAGGCTTTTTGGATTAGTTGTGAACCAGCCCTAATGAAGGAGCCATAGTTCTTCACACACGCCAAATTAAGAAAATCTATTTTATATGGATTTAGATGGGCCATAAAGCTAAAACTTTCATGATTTAAGCTCTCCCTAATTACTCATTAGGGTTATGAAATCCTTAGTGTAAAAATCTGCTCTAACAATAAAACCAACACAATTAGCTATTATTTCTCTTGAATTTCAACTTCCATATAAGAGCTATACCTCAAATACTCCATAATTCTTACTAATCATGCATGATTAACATGTCATGAGGGAGGAATTTCTTATGGAAATAAGATAAAACCACTTACCACTTTTTCCAAAACTAGAAAGCTTAGGGTTTCTTCCTAGTTATATCATTTTTCTTCATCTTCTTCTTTTTCTTCTTCCTCCTCTCCTTTATTCCTTTTCTTCTTATCTCTCTTCCTTTTATGCACTCCCTCACATTTTTTTGCTCCAATGTTATCCTAAAAAAAGAAATTTTAATTTGTATACCTACCCTAATAGGACAAAATCATGGCATCTCACTACCATTGGTTAGAAGTTCAATGTTCCTTTTTAGTTCCTCTCCATCACTCCTTCATTACCTCCATCCATCTCTTAATCCCTATATGCTCCTTATACTTTTAAATAAGCTCTAAAACACCATTGCTTATGATGTTATAACATGCACATAACATAAGGTAATTTGCCATGCAATTATACAAACATTATATATATGTTTAAGTGTCTCAAGTGCAATGGTGTAAGTGTCATGTATCTAATGCATATGTTCATATGGGATTGTAAATCATTTATGTAATGAATATGTTCATGTGAGAATGCAATGAAATAGGATAGGGATGTTACATTTCTTCCCCTCTTATAAATAATTTGATCCTAGAAGTTTTATACATGTAAACAAAAATGGATCTTATCGTTTCATATTATCTTTAGTTTCCCATGTAGCCTCTTCTTATGAGTAGTTTCTCCATAATATCTTAACTAAATGTATTTCTTGATTTCACATTTGTTTTGTCTTATATCCAATCATTTTCACTATTCTTCAACATAGCATATGTCATCTGCAATTGTTATAGATGGATCTCTAAGTTATGTGTAAGATCGCACTGATACTTTTTGAGTATACTCAAGTATATGTGTAGGATCGGACTAATACTTTCTAAGCATACTCACATGAAACACATCATGAATCTAAGCCATCTCTAGTGGTAGTGCTAGCCTATAAGCTAATGGATAGATTCTTTTTAGGATCTTATATGGCCCTACGTATTGAGAACTCAATTTCCCCTTATTGCCAAATCGATTTATTTCTTTCCATGGTGAAACTCAAAGAAACACTTTGTCTCCTACCACATATTCCATTTCTCTTATGTGTTGGCCTGCATAGCTCTTTTGCTTGTCTTATGTTGCTTTAAGTTTGCTCTTAATTACCTTCACTTTGTCTATAGTGTCTTACATTAGTTCTGACCCTTCTAAAACACACATCCCTTCGTCATCCCAATAGATAGGACTTCAACATTTTATTTCATATAATGTTTTATATGGTGCCATTTGTATGTTGCTATGATAATGATTATTACAAGCAAATTCAATCAAGGCAATATATTCATCCCATGCACTTTTAAACTCTTTCACACATGCTTGAAACATGTCTTCAAGAGTTTGAATTATCTTTTCTGATTGCCATTTTGTCTAAGGATGTAAAATAGTACTAAAGCTCAACTTGGTACCTAAAGCCTATTGCAAACTGACCCAAAATCGATATGTAAATTGTCGATCACTATTTGATACAATGGACACTAGAATGCCATGTGATCTGACAATTTCATCCACATATTTTTTGGCTAAGTGCTTAAGTGAACTACCCTATCAAATAGGCAAAAAGTGTGCTAAATTAGTTAGTCTATCAATGATCACCCACATAGCATCATTTTTCTTCAAAGTCCTTGTAACCAATATACAAAGTCTATGGTTATTCTTTCCTATTTCCATATCAAAATTATCAATGGCTTCAATTTTCCAGCTAGTACTTAATGTTTTGTTTTGATTTGCTGATAAGTCAAACATATTGAAACATAAGCTGCTACGTATTTCTTCATTTTTGTCCACCAAAAATAAGATCATAGGTATTATACATTATTGTCATTCCTGGATGCATGTCATATGGAGCATCATGTGCTTCTTATAAGATTTTTCTTTGCAAGTTATCAATGTTAGGCACACAAATACAAAATCCTAACATCAATACATCATTTCAAATATCAAAATTAATTTGTCTCCCCTATTTTACCAATCCAATCATTCTCTGTAACTTTGGATCCTTGCTCTGTGCTTCCTTATGATCATGCAACATTGGCTTTACTTGAAAAGTAGCAATCAATATCCATTATTTTTCATATTTTGTTCCACATTCATAGCTTGTAGCTGAACTAAATAAGATAGTGAAAATACCTATAAGTGAGCTATACTGCTTTTTGATTTCCTACTCAAAGCATTAACAACAACATTTGCCTTCCCTAAGTGATACCCAATGGTGTAATCATAATCTTTAAGCAGTTCTAACCACCGCATCATGTCAGTCTCATGTTTAATTCATTTTAGCTCGTCAACTACTTAAAGCTCTTGTGATTCGTAAATATTTGAAAATGTCTCTCCATACAAGTAATGCCTCCATATTTTGAAAGCAAACACAATGGTAGAAAGTTCTAGGTCATGTACTGGTAAGATAATTCATAAGGTTCCAGTTGTCTAGATGCATAGAAAATTACCTTAGCATGTTACATTAAAACACATTTCAAACCTTGATGAGAGGCATCACTATAAATTACAAATCCTCTATTACCGATAGGAATGGCTAACACTAAAGCATATGTCAATCTATCTTTTAATTCATCAAAACTCTCCTAACATGCTTCAGACCACTAAAATGCTATTTTTTTTTTAAAGTAACTTAGTCAAAGGAGCATCTATAAGTGAAAAACCCATAACAATTTGACGATAAGACCTAGGTAGTCCTAAGAAACTTTAGACTTCTGCAACACTCTTTGGGGTTTCCCATTTTAATATTGCTTCAATTTTGTTTGGATCCACCTCTATGCCCTTTTCATAAACTACATGTCCTCAAAATACATATGTTTAATCTTGAACTCGCACTTACTTAATTTAGCAAATGACTGTTTTTCTTTCAAAATTTACAACATAATCCTCAAATGTTATTCAAGCTCTTCTTTGCTCCTTGAATGCACCAGTATGTCATTAATTAACACAATTGTAAATTTGTCTAAGTAAGGTTGAAACACTTTGTTCATAAGAGCCATAAACATAGCTGGTGCATTAGTTACACTAAATGGCATAACCAAAAATTCATAATGCCCATCCCTATTACATATGAGTTTTAAATTTTTAGCTAATAATATTATGATTTCAAGCCAATTTTAGAAAACACCCATGCTCCTTATAACTAGTCAAACAAATCATATATCCTTGGTGAAGGATATTGTTCTTCATAATAACCCAATTCAACTGCCAATAATCAATACACAGCCTCATAGTCCCATCTTATTTTTAACAAATAATACTGGAGCATCCCAATGTGACATATTAGATTTAATGAATCCCTTTTCAAACAGTTCATGCAATTGGGTCTTTAATTCTCCTAACTTAGCTAAAGCCATCCTATAAGGTGGAATGGATATCAGTGTTGTTCCTAGGACTAACTTAATTATAAATTTTATCTTCGTATCAAATGGCAAACTGGGTAAGTCAACTAGAAAACACAACTTGAAACTTATTTACCACTGGAATATCACATGTGCCAAATAAGCCTCATAACCACTTTTAATCATGTGAAAAGCCTCGATAGAAGAAACTAGACATGCTAGTACAATGTGCCTTTCCCCTTGAAATAAACTTTTGTATGATTTAGAGATTCCATAACAACTTCCTTAGTAAAATAATTCCATATTAGTCCATATCTAGCATAACAACAAATTCACGGAATGGCAGTAGTACTATATTAGCATTCAACTTAATGTCATCAATATGAATCACATAATCACGACATACCTTATCTATAATCATCACATCTCTCAAACGAGTACTAACACATAGGTTAAAACCTAAAAGTTGATGTTTACTACATAATTATGATGGCATGTTCAAAGAAAACAATGAATGTGTGGAGCCAGGATCAATTAATACATTAACTTCTAAATCATGGAGAAAAAGTTTAATAGTGATAACATCTGAAGTAGCAATAGCTTCTTGCCTAGTCGTGGCAAAAACTTTGGCCAGTGTTGGGAGTCTAGAACTTTTACCTTATGATATGCTCATACCATGGCCAACTGTACTTGTTCTACTCTGCCTTTGACCCTGCCAATTGATACTCTAGCTCCACTTGCTTTTGAAACTTCAACTGTGGACTTTGATGTAACTATGCCTCTACCTCCCTCTAACATTTTAAATATTTCATGATAATCTCTAAGCATATGATCAAAAGATCCACAAAAGTAGCACCCACTGGTTAGTTTCCTACATTCACCCATATGTTGCTTGTCATAATATACACATAAGGGTCATTGTTGCATAACTTGGCCTTTGCCTATGCCTACATAAGATGAAACTCCTAATCCTTTGCCTCTATAGCTAGAGTAACCACCCCTGGCATTGGACTATGATGGCATATAATCTCCACATTTACCTTTCTTTATGTTAAAATCTCCCACAAACTCTATAAGTCCCCTTTTTACTCGTTACTCTATCCTTTAATTTTTTAAATTTTTCCACCCTAATTGCAGCAGGTTTTAGTTTGGCATAACTTTCAATATTTATAATTATGATTTAAAATTTGATTTCATATCTTAGTCTCTCTTTAAACTTTTGACATTTGTCTTTGTCAATGGTCATCATATGGATGCATAATGAGATAATTAATTAAAATTTACCCCATACTCGGCTATAGTCATCTCCCTTTTCTTCATATTTAGAAATTCCCTTATTTTGTCATTTTGTACACTTTTAGCATGTAATTATTATTGAACTCATAAAGAAAATCATCCCTTATAAGTATTTGAGGCTGGACATCATTCCCTTAAATGGTTTCCCACTAATCATGTGCATCCCCCTATAATAGCAACACTACATAATCAAACTTTTCTTTTGGTGTGCAATTCATCAAATTTAAAACTCTTTGTGTCATTTTTAGCCATGTCTCTGCCACTGTTGGATCTGTGGTACCACTAAAGTCAACTACACCCTATTTTCTTAATTTGACATACCTTATTTCTCTTTGATTTTTTAAACCCTGTACTATTGGTTCACCAGTTCTACATTGTGGTTTCCCATGAGATATATGTTATGCATGAGAATGTGTAGGAGATATAACTATGTCAGCAGGTTCAACTCTTAATGGTTGGCATGATGCTTATATGGAATGCAAATCGGCTGACTCCTCTCACCTCGATGAGTCATGGGTGCTACTATGACTTCCCCTGCTAATGCCATGTAGACATATAAGACTATGTCATATGATAATGCATAATAGTGTAAAAGTCATATCATATTCAAATGTATGTCCTTATGGAATCTATCCCTGCTTTGATATCAAAAACTTTAACGACCATTTTCATTTACAAATCATGGCATTCATACCAAAAAATATGTATGCATAAAGGTTGATTCATCATACATATACAATATAACATGTATTTAATGAACATATATATTAACTAAAGTTCAAAGCTAGTAACCACAAATTGGTGCCTATACAGATATATGTACATGACACAAGGAGATAGAGAGTTGAAATTTAGTCAACAACCTGTGCTTCATGCATCTATATGTAAAACTTTATGCTCTAAATCATCCAAACCCTATGCTTTAGTATCTGAAAAACATAATTGCAATTAGGTGAGTTATGACTCAATGAATAAAAATAACAATCAGATTCTTATGACACAACCAATAATCAAATATAATCATAATATATTACAATTATAAGAATTGACTATGCAAGTGCAAATGCAATAGATTAATTTTGTCATGACCTTGCAAGGTAAACAATGCTCCCAGGAATTCATGTGATTCAAGTGACATTTCATTTTGCTGGTCAACATATAACAAATGAATCATTTGATTAATAACATCTACTAATAGGACATATTGGTCCATTTTCTAAGTGATTTGCAAGTGTTTGACAAGCCAGTCATAAAATCCTTTTAGTTCCATATGCAAGTGTTCATTCGCAATGGTATATCAAGTAATCATTAAGAGCATGTAATTCCCACTTGACTTATATTCACATGTAAAATATCACAATTTAATCACATATACATGTAGTATAACATAACTATGTTGTAAAATCATCACACATATACATTAGAATCCAATTATGGCTTTTACTCACCTTTTGAAGTGACTAACCTTTATGGTAGGTATGGTCCTTTCTTTTGGGCTATCTCATAGTGTTGAGATCCTAACATTCAATACATACATGGTTATAAGTATGTAAAAATGATTATGTGTAACATCCTTATCCACATTTATTAGCATTCTTACTTGAATATATTCATTGCATAAATGATTTGCAATCCCAAATGAACATATGCAATGCATAAATGATCATTTAGATATGTGAATTAGATAAGCACGACGATGACACTTGCACCATTGCATTTGGGACACTTGAACATATATGTAATATTTGTATAGTTGTATGGCAAGTTATCTTATGTTGTGTGCATGTTATAACATCACATATAATGGTGTTTTAGAACTTATTTAAAAGTATAAGGAACATATGAGGATTAGGAAATGGATGAAAGTGATGAAAAAGTGAAGAAGAGGGACTAAAAGAGGAATATTTAATTTCCAACCAATGGTAGTGGGACACCATGATTTTGTCTTATTAGGGTAGGTTTACAAATTAAAATTTTCAACTTTTAGGATTAGATTGGAGAGCAAAAAATGTGAGAGAGTGCAAAAAAATAGAAAAAAATAAAGGAAGAAATAAGGAAGAAGAAGAAGAAAGAGAGGGAGAAGAGTGAGATAACTTGGAGGAAACCCTAAACTTTTATAGTTTTGGCAAAAGAGGTAAATGATTTTATCTTCTTCTAACATGAAATTCCACCCACATAATATGTTAAATATGCATGTTTAGGAAGAATTATGAAGTAATTTAAGGTACAATTCATGTATAGAGGTTGAAGCTCAAAAGAAATAAGAGCTTATTGTGTTCGTTTTATTGTTAAAGTAGATTTTGTACCCACAATTTCATAATGCTAGAAGAAGAATTAGGGAAAGTGTAAAATATGAAAGTTGTAGCTTTATGCCCCATATAAATACATGTAAAATAGTTTTATTTAATTTATGTGTGTGAGGGGATATGTTTCCTTCATTAGGTTGGTTCACAACCAACTGAAATCTCCTCAGTCTGTCTGTTTTCATATATTTTGATGACATTATGTGATGATTTAGAAAAAGTGAAAAGCATGAAATTTATAGGGGTTATATCCCCTCTAAATACATATAAATCATTTTTGCTTAATTTTTTATGTGGAAAGATATATGGCCCATTGATTGTGATTGACCTATAACTCGATGAAACCTCATCAGCCTTTAATTCTGTTTTCCAATAATTTGATGGTCAAGAATCAGAATTTGATAATGTGATAAACTTGAAAATTGTATATTTATGTATGATATACATGCCTATAAAATATTTTGCCAAATTTGTCATGGTTGTTGAGATATTGTCCCTTCATCATGACTGATTGTCTACATGTTGTAAACCTGCTCACCATGAGATTGGTCATTTATTTTGGTAAGTTTATAGACTAAATTAAATAATGCGTAAAACATGAAAAATGTTCCTTTATGTGTTTTGTAACTTATAGTAAATGCTTTTACAATTGGATTTATACAATTTAAGATATACCCAGGATTTGTAAGACCTACTTAGACTGAGGTGACATTGAAATAGGGCAAAAGTAAAAAATTTATGACATTTTTTTATCTTATATTCACCTGAAATTTGGCTATATTGTATCATTATATGTCCATCTTAATTGAAAAAAATAATTATGTAATGTTGATAAGTATATCTAGAGTTATTACTATGAGAGTGGAGCAAGGTCAGGCTGCCATATAAGGAAAATATGCATAAGCACTAGGTCCACTTGCATTGATCACACCATAGTTGCATACCAAGCATTCATAATCATTTTGACATACTTATAACCATGTATGTACCAAATGTTAGGATCTCAACACTTTGAGGAAGCCCTAGAGAGAGAACCAAACCTACATAAAGGTTGGTCTCATCAAAAGGTGAGTAAAATCATAATTAGATTCAAACGTGTATGTGTGATGAATTTTATAATATGGTTATGTTCTATTGCATGTATATGTGATTGAATTATTACATTTTACATGTGAATACAAGTCAATTGAGAATTATATGCTCCTAATGATTACTTGGTATACCATTGTGAATGAACACTTGCATGTGAAACTAAAAGGATGTTGTGATTGGCTTGGAAAACACTTGCAAATCAATTGGAAAAGGGACCAATATGTCCTATTGGAATATGTTATGATCAAATGATTTCCTTGTTATATGCTGGCCAGCAAAATCAAATCTCACTTGAATCACATGAATTCCCATGAGCAGTGTTTGCCTTTCAAGGTCATAATAAAAATCAATATATTGCATTTGCACTTGCATAGTCAATTCTTATACTTGTAAGGTATCCTGATGATATTTGATTATTGGTTGTGTCATAAGAATATGATTATTGTTTTTATCCATTGAGTCGCAACTTACCAAATCACAATTATGTTTTTCAAATACTATAGCATAGGGTTTGGATACTTTAGTGCATAGAATTTTTCATGAGACACATGGACCATAGGTCATCGGCTAAATTTGAACTCTCTCTCTCATTGTGTCATGTACATAAATATAGACAAAAACCAGTTTATGGTCACTAGCCTTGAACATTAGTTAACATACGTGTACATTAAATACTTGTTAGATTGTGTATGTGTGATGAATCAACCTTAACACATATGTAATTTTAGACATGATTGCCATGATTAGTAAATGGGGATTGTTGTTATAGTATGAATGCTTGGTATGCAACTATGGCAAGTTCCACGCAAGTGGACCTAGTATTTATACACATTTTCCTTATGTGGCAGCCTGCTATTACTATAATCCAACTGTAATAACTCTTACTATACTTATCCAAATGACTTGATTCTTTTTTTCAAATAAACTAGACATGATATGATACAACATAGTCAAATTTTAGGTCAGTATAAGTCACATAGAAAGTGTAGTGAATTTTTGAATTCTACCCTATTTCAATGTCATATCAGTCTTAGCATGTCATAAATTCTTTATTTTATCTCAAAATGTACAAATCCAATTGCAACACTGATTTAGCAAGAGTTACAAAACACATAAAGAAACAATTTTCATGTTTCACTCATTATCTAATTCAGTCCATAAAGTTACTGTAACAAATGAGCAATCTTAGGATGAGCAAGTTTTCAACATGCTGACAATTAGTATTAAGGGGAAATATCTCATAAACCATGATAAATTTGGAAACAATATTTTATAAGAATGTATATCAGACATAAATGTACAACTTTAAAGTTTTCTAACATCACCAAATTTCTATCCTATGGCCATCAAATTCTTGAAAAACATAATTAAGAGATGAAATAAGCTTTAATAGGTTCAGCTTAGTCACAATTAAAGAGGTATATCTCTTTTTAGACAACAAATAAAGTAAGATTGCTTTATAGGTACTTAGAGGAGATATAACCTTACAAATTTCATATTTTTCACTTTATCTAAATCAACACATAAGATCATCAAAATATATGAAAATAGAAAGAGTGAGGAGATTTTAGTTGTTGTGAACAAGCCCTAATGAAGAAGCCATAATTCTTCATATACACCAAATTAAGAAAAATTGTTCTGAATGCATTTAGATGGCCTATAAAGCTAAAAAATTTTATAGTTTACACTTCCCTAATTATTCTTCTAGAGTTATGAAATCATAGGTGAAAGAAATCTGCTCTAACAACAAAACCAACATAATTATCTCTTATTTCCCTTGAGTTTCAACTTTTATACATAAGCTCTACCTCAAATACTCCATAATTCTTACTAACCATGCTTGATTAACATGTCATGCAGGTGCAATTTCATATGGGAAGAAGATAAAATCACTTACCACTTTTCTAAAAACTAGAAAGCTTAGGGTTTCTTCCTAGCTAGCACACTTTTCTTCCTCTTCTTCTTATTCTTCTTCTTCTTCTTCTTTCTTCATTAAATTCATAGGTCTCTTCCTTTTCTACACACCCTCACATTTTGCATCTCCACTCTGATCCTAAAATATGAAAATTTTAATTTACATACTTACCCTGATAACACAAAATCATGATGTCTCATTACCATTGGTTGGAAGTTCAATATTCCTCTTTTAGTCACTTTCCTTCACTCCTTCATCACTTGCATCCATCTCCTAATCTCCATATGCTACTTATACTTTAAATAAGCTCTAAAATACCATTACTTATGAAGTTGTAACATGCACACAAGATAAGGTAATTTTCCATACAACTATATAAATATTACATATATGTTAAAATGTCTCAAATGGAATAGTGCAAGTGTCATTTATCCAATACATATGTTTATATGGGATTGCACATCACTTATGCAATGAATATGTTCATGTAAGAATTCCAATGAATAAGGATAGGGATTTTACATGTTACCAATCAAATGATTCACTTATTTTTTACTGGCCAGCAAAATCAAATGTCACTTGAATTACATGAATTATAGGGAGCAGTGTTTGCCTTGCAAGGTTGGGACAAAATCAATTGCTTTGCAAGGCCATGGCAAAATCAATATATTACATTGCACTTACATAGTCAATTCTTATACTTATAATGTATCATGTTAAAATTTGATTATTGGTTGTACCATAAGAATATGATTATTGTGTTTATTCATTGAGTCTCGACTAACCAATTTACAATTATGTTTTTCAGATCTAAAGCATAAGGTTTGGGTACTTTGGAGCATAAATTTTTGCATATAGATACTTAGAGCATAGGTCGTCAGCTGAATTCCAACTCTCTCTCTCTCTCTCTCTCTCTCTTTCTCTTCCTATGTCATATACATATACCTTCATAGGAATTAGTTTATGGTCAGCAGCCTTAAACATTAGTTAAATTATATGTACATGAAGTACTTGTTGGATTGCATATGTATGATGAATGAACCTTTATGCATATGAACTTTTGGACATGAATTCCATAATTAGTAAATGAAAATAGTTGTTATAGTTTTTGGCATTAGAATAGCGATAAGTTCCATAGAGACATGCATAAGAACATGACATGGCTTTTGCACTATTGTACATTACCATACAACATAATCTTACATTTATATAAGGCATTGGTAGAGGTTAGTCATGGTAGTACCCATGACTTACCAAGGAGAAAGGAGTCAGTGGATTTGCATTCCATAAAAACATCATTCTAACCATAAAGAAATCATCTAATGATAGAGTTAGATGTCCTACACATTCTCATGCACAATACAAACCTCATGGATAACCATAATATAAAACTAGTGAACAGATAATGCAGGATCTAGAAAATGAAAGACAAATAAGGTATGACAAATTGAGAAAATAAGGTATAGTTGACTTCAATGGTACTACAGATCCAACAGTGGTAAAGACATGGTTAAAAACAACACAAAGAGTTTTGAATTTGATGAAATGCATACTATAAGAAAAGTATGATTATACAGTGTCATTATTACAGGGGGATGCATATGATTAGTGGAAAACCATTCCAATGAGTGTTGTCTAGGCTCCATTGCTTGCATGGGATGACTTTCTTTGAGAGTTCAACAATAATTCCATGCTATAAGTATATAAAGATGACAAAAGAAGGGAATTTTTTGATCTAAAATGGGGGAAGATGATTGTAGCATAGATTTTAATAAAAAGAAAGGCAAATGTGGAGATTATAGCCATCACAGTCTAGTGTTAGGGGTGGTTACTCTAGTTATAGAGGGAATGGAATAGGAATTTCATCTTATATAGGTAGAGGTTAAGGCCAAGTTATGCAATAATGACCTTATGTGTACCTTATGGCAAGGAACATATGGGTGAATCTAGGAAACTAATCGGTGGGTGCCACTTTTTTAGATCTTTTGAACATATGCTTAGAGATTGTCTTAAAAGATCTAGAATGTTAGAGGAAGGCGAAGGCATATGTTAAAGGGAGAAATAAACAATTTTTATCAAAGATTTTAGAAGAAAGAAATGCAAATGTGGAGATTATATGCCATCATAGTCCAGTGCTAGGGATGGTTACTCTAGCTATAGAGGCAGGGGGTTAAGAGTTTCATCTTATGTAGGTAGAGGTTAAGGCCAAGCTATGTAACAACGACCCTCATGTGTACATTGAGGGAGACAACATAAAGTGAATGTAGGAAACTGAATAGTGGGTGCTACTCTTATGGATCTTTTGATCATATGCTTAGATATTGCCCAAAAAGATCTAGAATGTTAGAGAGAGATAAAGGCAGAGCTACATCAGAGTCCACGATTAAAGTTTCAAAAGCTAGTGGAGCTAGAGTATCATTTGGTAGGGGTAGAGGTATAGGTAGAAAAACTACAACTGGTAAAGGTATGAGCATATCTGAAGGTCAAAGTTTTAAATCCATGACACAAGCTAGAGTATTTGCCCTGACTAAACAAGAGGCTATTACTGCTCGAGAAGTTATCACTATTAAAATTTTTCTCCATGTTTAAAAGTTGATGTATTAATTGATCATAGCTCCACACATTCATTCATTTCATTGAACATAACATCACAATTGTGTTGTAAGCATCAACCATATGTGAATACCCTTTTGAGAGATGTGATGATTATGGATAAAGTATGTTATAATTGTGTGATTGACATTGATGACACTGAATTGAATGTTGATCTAATAATGCTACCACTCTGTGACTTTGATGTGATACTGGGTATGGACTAGTTGACCAAGTATCATACAATAGTGAATTGCTTTACTAAGGAAGTTGTTATAGAATCCCCAAATCAAACAAGGGTTATGTTATGATGAGTTTATACTATCAAGGCTTTTTACAAGATTGAAGGTCATTGTGAGGCTTATCTAGCACATGTGGTAGACACAAGGTTCATAAATGAATTACTTGGGAACATTATAGTGGTAAATAAGTTTTTAAATGTATTTCCAGCTTACATACATGATTTTCCACTTGACAAAGGAGATTGAATTCACAATTGAGTTAGTTTCAGGAATAACATCAATATTCATTGCATCTTACAATATAGCTCTAACTAAGTTAAGAGAGTTAAAAACTCATGTTAGACTAGGTTGGTCAAAAACCTAAGTCAAAACTCTCTTTTGATTTTGACATTGCAGATTAATATGTTCTAACGTCATTTTAAGTGTTGATTTTACATATTTTTATATTAGTTTGCATTAGAAGTTGAATGAGAGTCTAAGTCTCAAGTATTGTAAAAGGCAACTTAATTCGTAATGGCAAACTTTAAATTTGTGATCGTATCTTACAAGAAGAGTAGATAAAGTTGGGTTAGATGATTTCATGGAGAAAATTATAGCTGCGATCTTACTAAGAAAGTGATGAATATGAAATAGAAGAATTCGCGGTAGAAGTCATGTGCATCTTTATGATTACACACTTGTTTAAAGGGAATCAAATCCTTAACTAAAGTATGCCAAGTGTCCTAAAGAGCATTAGTATATCAAAATTTGAAAGGGTGAAATATTGGTTAAGACCATGACTTGATGGAGCAAAATATCCTTATGAAATAGAAGGATTTACGATGGCCATCGCATCCTAGAAGAAAATAAATCACGATCGCAAATTTTGTCTAGCTCGAAGAACATAATAGCTATTATTATTATAAGACCAATGGTGGTGTGCCATGTGAACTAGCCATTAGATACAAACAAGATTCTCTATTATAATTTTAGTAATTTTAGTAGAAAAAGAGAAATCGCAATCGTGACTGACCAATCATGATCATAAAATCAGTCTAATAGACGTTTAATGTAAGATCTACCAAACAAAACTTAGAGATTTAGATTTTTTTTTATTAGTAACGTCTCTTTGGTGATTTTTACCTTTTAATACTCCATCAAATGGACTTGAATATAAGAGAATAAAATGATTATAACCAAAGTGTTGCAATTTTGTTTCTCAACCTTTATACATTCAGTTCTTGTATGTGAGTTGTTATTGTTTGGTGTGAGCATTAAACACCACTGTTTTTTGGTTTGAGAGTTAACCTAGCTGTAAAACTCTTGTATAGGTTAAGTGTGAGCCTTTAGAAAAATACTTGAAAGGTTGTGTGTGAGCCTTGAAGCACAAATTGTAAGGTTGTATGTGAGCCATAAAACACATAGTGTAAAAGTTTTTTGTGAGCTTGAAATCACCATTTAGTGATAGTAAAATACCTAATTAGAAGAATTAGGGAATGAATATAGGGTTTGTTAACACACAAACTGTAACATCCCTATCATTATTCATTGGCATTATCACATGAATATATATTCATTGCACAAATGTTATGAAATCACATATGAGCATATACACTATATCAATTGATATGAAATCTCACATGAACATATGCATAAGATAAAAAATCATTTAGACATGTGAATTGTAAAAACACGACAATGACAATTGCACCATTGCATTTGGGATGCTTGAACATATATGCAGTGTTTGCATAGTTATATGAAAAATTATTTCATGTTGTGTGCTTATTATGGCATCATAAATAATGGAGTTTGAGAGCTCATCTAAAAGTATAAGGAGCATCTAGGAATTAGGAGATGGATGGAAGAGCCTAATGAGTGAATAAGAGGGACTAAAAGAGGAAAAGTGACCTTCCAACCAATGGAAATGAAACACCATGATTTTATATTATTATAATAAGTTTATATCTACTAATTAGGGTCAGATTTTGAGGAAAAAAATGTGGGTTATTCCATAAATAAAGAGAGAGCAAAGGAAGAAGAAGAATAAGAAGAAGAAGGAGAGGACGAAGTGTGGGTTGCCTAAGGTTTCCTAATTCTGAGACAATAGGTAAGTAATTTATCTTCTTCTCAACTAGATTAACCTCTCATGACATGTTAATCATGTTAGTTAGTGAGAATTATGGAGTAATTGTGGTAGAGCTTTTGGATGGAAATTATAAACCAAGAGAACAAGAGCTGATTCTGTTGATTTTACTGTTAGAGCAGAATTTTGCACCCACAATTTTATAACTATAAGAAGAATTGGGGAAATTGTAAAACATGAAAGTTGTAGCCTTATGTCTCATATGAATGCATATGAAACAATTTTACTTGATTCTGTGTGTGTGAAGAGATATGACCCTTTCATCAAAACTAGGTCAAATCCAAACTTAGATAATCTCAGTCTTTTGTTTTGTTATATTTTGATGACTTTATAATTTGATTTTGATAGAGTGCAAAACATGAAACTTGTAGGGTTATATTCCCTCTAAATATCTATGAAGTAGTTTTAATTTATTTGCTGTGTGGAAAGAGTTATGGATCATTGATTGGGACTGACTCTGTATCAGGGTAAAACCCACCTTTCTTTTGAATATGTTTTCCAAGTATTTGATGGCTATAGATTCAGAATTTGATGATTGTCCAAACTTGAAAGTTATACATTTATGTATGATGTACACACTTGTGAAATAGGTTTGCCAAATTCGGCATGGTTGTTGAGATATTATCCTTTTATCATGAATGGTTGTCAACGTGTTATGAACCTACTTGCCCCGAGATTGGTCTTTTGTTTTGGTGACCTTACAGACTGAACTGGATAATGAGTAAGACATGAAAAATGTTCATTTATATGTTTTGTAACTGATGGTAGAATATTATTGTAATTGGACTGGTACAATTTGATATATGCTTAAGAATGTAAGATCTACTCAGACTGAGAGGACACTGCAACAGGGCAACATTTAAAAAATTGACCACATTTTATTTGAATTTGATATTAGCCTGAAATTTGAATATGTTGTCCCATTACATGTCTAGTTTGTTTGAATAAAAAGAATCCAGCCATTTGGATAAGTATATCAAGAGTTATTATTGTGACAGTATAGCAAGCTCAGGCTGCCATATAAGGAAAATATGTACAAACACTAGGTACACTTGCATGAATCATGCCATAACTCCATACCAAGCATTCATAATCATTTTGATATACTTATAACCATGTATGTATCAAATGTTAGGATCTCAATACTTTGAAGAAGCCCTACCATAAAGGTTGGTCACATAAAAAAGGTGAGTATAAACAATAATTGGATTCAATGGGTGTATGTAATAATTGTATTATATGATTATGTTCTATTACATATATATAGGATTGAATTGTTACATGTTACATGAAAATATAAGTCAAGTGAGAATGATTAAATTGTTACATGTTACATGGGAATAATATGATTATGTTCTATTACATGTATATATGATTGAATTGTTACATGTTACATGGGAATACAGGCCAAGCGAGAATTAAATGCTCTTAACAATTACTTGGCATATCATTTGTGAATAAGCACTTGCATATGGAACTAAAAGGGGCGTTGTGACCGACTTGTCAAACACTTGCAAATTACAGGAAGATGGACCAATAGGTCCCAAATCATATGTTATATGAATTACATGAATATCTCGGGAGCAATGTTTGCCTTGCTCGGTCACGACAAAAACAAAGCTATTGCATTTGCACTTGCACTTGCACTTGCATAGTCAATTTTTATACTTGCAATGTATCTTGATGATATTTGATTATAGATTATGCCATGAGAATTTGATTATTTTTTTTATTCACTGAGTCGCGACTCACCAAATCGCAATTATTTTTCAGATACTGAAGCATAGAATTTGGACATTTTGGTGTATAAAGTCTTGCATAAAGACACATGGAACATAGGTTGTCAGCTAAATTCCAACTCTCTCTCCTTGCGTCATGTGCATACATTTGATAGGAACTAATTACGGTCACTGGTCCTGACATTAGTTAACACATGTGTATATTAAATACATATGGGATTATATATGTATGATGAATAAACCTTAATGTGTATGCATTTATGAACATGAAATGTTGTGATTTGCAACTGAAGACGATAGTTACAGTTGGTGGTATCAGAGGATTTAAGCACATGCAGGGCAGACGTGCAAATCCCGGTGTGTATGTCATCGCGGGGCCGACGGGCAAATCTTGGATGTTGAGTGCTCTGATAGGTACCGATTGTAGCACTACAGACTGTGGAAAAAAAAAAAAGAAAACTAGTATCATAGCAACATGATTTGGAAACACAAGTGGATATGGTCGTCACACGAACCACTCTAAAATCATATGTCTCTAATTGTTCATCTATATCTTCTACTTCCATCTCATCAAATCCTTCCCTAAATTTTAAATTCTCCATCAATTCAATCCCCTTCTTAGTGCTCAAGGGACAATAAGTGGTATCAGAATAAGGACTCATTTAAGACCTTAAGTGTGCGAGAAAATACCAATGACATAAGAAGAAATCCGCACTATCTCAAGCTCTACTTTGATGGATATGACTATACTCATTAGAAGTATAGAATGGAGATGTATTTAGACAACATTGTGATAGATCTGTAGAACATAGTAGCAAAGAATGGAAGCCTCTTACCAAGGTGGTTGATGGGAGTGAAAAATTGATCCCAAGGGTGGAATGAGTGGAAGCACAGAGAAGATCAAACGGAAAAAAAAATAAAAGGGCAATGGAAATTATGCTTAACTACTTATCAAAAGAGGAGCTCAAATGAGTACAACATTGCCTTACTAACCATTGAATTTTGAAGGCATTGGAAAATTGCCATGAAGGCACAACATTAGTGAAGTCTAACAGGCTAGAAATTTTGTGTGATAGAATGAAAGCTATTCATGATGAAAGACAATGAAAGCATCACTATCATAATGAATAGACACCTATCCATCATCATAAGTACGAAGAAATTTGATAGAATTCTCACCAATCATAAGGTAAACACCAAAATACTCAAATCTTTACCTCTTGAAAGTTTATATTAAAGTGTGCGGTATTTAATAGTCAAATCTAGAAATTGGAAAGGTGCCAACATATCTTCTCATAAGAAAGCTTCTCACTTATGAGTTGGCCTTGAAGAAGGATGAGGAAATGAAAAAAATGACAGGGCATAGGGGCAAAAATGATAAAACAAGAAAGAAGACCCTGGCCCTTAAATCCTCAACCAAAGATAAAGAGGTAGAAGTTGTCTCAAGTGATGATGATGATAATGAAAGGAAAAGGAAGAGTTGGCCATGCTTTCTAGTAGGAACAAGAAGTTAATAAGTAAAAGGAGTGATAGGGGAACATCAAGAAAACATCTCCTAACCTCAAGGAAAAGAAAATTAAAGTGACCTACTGTGAGTGTGGCAAGCAAGGTCACATCAAATATGATTACCCTAAGCTGAAGATGAAGAAGAAAACAAATAAGAAGAAGAAGGAAAACTTCAAACCACTTAGGACGATAGCTCTAATAAGGAAGATGAAGATGAGGAAGTGGTCAATCTCTGCTTCATAGTACAAGAGGAGTCTTTTAATAAGGTAAGTTATTGTCTTGACTCTAGTGATAATTATGATGCATATGATGATATAGGTGATGAGCTTCTTAAAGCTCTTACTTTGAGATGTGATAAGTACAAATCACAAATGAAAACTTAAAAGAAGAAATGCTTAAAATTGAAGGATGAATTTAAATTCTTAAATGAACTTGTAAGTGAGTTGAGGACTTCCAATGAAGAACTTAAAAAATCTATGGAGAGCCTTCCTAAGTCTTCATATTCTATTAACTCTTTAAGAAAGGAAAATAATTCCTTAATGAGAGAAGTAATTGAGCTTGGAAATTTTATCTTTAAGTTCCACAAAGGGAAGGAAGCTTTATATTAGACTAGGTTATTCAAACCTAAGTTAAAACTCTCTTTTGATCTTGACAATATAGATTGAAAGTTCTAGTGTCAATTTTAAGTTTTGTTTTTACAGTTTATAAGAGTTATCTTCATTGGAATTCAAAATCTGCAAGTTTGTAAAGATCATTCAAATTCGCAGTGTGGTTATTCTAAATAGCGACTGTGAAATAGCTTTAAACATGGATGAAGCTAGGCCAGAGAAATTGGCAGGCACTTGAACAACTGTGACTTAGCCGAGGAAAAGTAAGCTCAAGACATAGAGGATTTTACAATAGGTATCGCATTGGGTTCGCGACCGTGACTTTCATAGTGACAAATGAGGGAACTAAAGCCACAACCATAATGCGCCAAGTGTCCTAGGTATCCGTTGAAGTTTAAAAATTGCAAAGGCAAATATGTGGCCACGACTGCTAATCAATGAGCTGAAGCTTCCTCACTAAACAGAGGAATTCGCGTTGACATCTCTTTAGTGGATGTGCATTATAAATACTCCATCAAATTGATGTTAATACAATAGAAGAACTATTGGTAGTGCCAAAACTCTTGCAAAATTAATTCTTTACTTTAATTTCTTATTTCTTTGTACATAGTTTAGTGTGAGCTTTAAAACCTTGTGTAGGGTTTGAGAGTGAGCCTTTAAATAGAAATCTCTTGGTTAGGTTTGAGAGTTAGCCTAGTTGTAAAACTCTTGTATAGGGTTGAGTGTGAGCCTTGAGAAAACACTTGTAAGGTTTGGTGTGAGCCTAAACAGTAGGTTGAGTGTGAGCTTGTAAAACTCTAATGATTGAGTTAAACACCCAATTGGTGAATTGGGAGTGGATATAGGGTTGATTAATACATGAACCACTATAAAACTCTTGTGTTCATTTGTCTCATACTCTTCCTATAATCTTTCATTTTTTTATGAGCATCTTCCATAATCAAAAGTTTAAATCTACCACAAATTCTAGCCCCTCCCCCTCTCTCTCCCCCCTTTCTTAGTACACTAGGGCCAACAATTGGTATCAGAGCCAAATCTCAGTTCAAGCCTTAATTGTATGAGAAAATATCAATGGCACAAGAAGGAGTCCACTATTGTTTTTATCCCCACTTTGATGGTAATGATTACACTATTTGGAAGTATAAAATGGAGATATATCTTGATAGCGGTCTCATCAACTCATATGATTATATACTTGAAGAGTGGAAGCCTCCAACAAAGATGGTTGAAGGAGTAAAGGTGGCAATTACAATAGAAGAATGGAGTGAAACACAAAGGAAGACAAATGGGAAGAACAATAGGGCAATGGCTATTCTCCTAAGCTCCATGTTAATAGAAGAAAATGAAAGAGTCTAACATTAACAAACTGCACATGTCATATGGAAATCACTAGAAAACCATCATAAGGGCACAACTCTTATGAAATCAAGTAAGTTCGAGATGTATGTGACAGAGTGAGAGTTCTTCATAATGAGAGATTGTGAGAGCATCACCAAAATGACAAATAAACTCATCTCTATTGTCATAAACATGAAAAAGTTTTTAAGGATTCTTACTAACTATGAGGTAAATATTAAAATCCTTAAATCTCTTCCATTAGATAAATTTGGTGCAAGAGTATGCAACATTCAATAGTCTAATCTAGGGATTGAGAAAGTGCCAACCGATGTCCTCATTGGTAAGCTTCTCTCTCATGATATGGCTCTCAAGAAAGATAAAGAGATAAAGAAGCTAAAAGGACAAAGACATAAGGAGGAGAAGAAAGCTTTGGCCTTCAAAGCTCAAGAAGATTATTCAAGCTCAAGTGACTCAAATGAAAGCAATAAAGAAGTAAAAGAGCTTGCCAAAATATCAATAAGGACCAAAGAGTTTATGAAAAGGAGAAGAGAAAGAAAAAGGCAAAGAAAGTCATCTTCCTATCATCACAAAGAAAAGAAGAAGAGCCTCAAGACTACTTCGGATGATGATTCAAGTGATAAAGAAGAAGAAGATGAGGTAGCAAACTTTTGCTTCATGGCTAAAGAGGACTCCTCCAAATAGGTAAGTACTTTGCCACACTCTTATGATGATTATGATGCATTTGATGATATAGATGAAGAGCTTTTAGAAGCTCTCACTTTGAAATGTGACAAACATAAGTCATAAATCAAAATTTATAATAAAAAATGTTCCAAGTTAAAGGATGAATTTGAATCCTTGAACAATCTTATAAGTGAGTTGAGGACTTCTAATGAAGAACTTAAAAAATCCTTAGAGAGCCTATCAAAGTCATCTTCATCTCTAACCTCCTTAAGAAAGCAAAATGACCCCTTAAAGGGTGAAGTCATTGAGCTTATAAATTATATTTTTAAGTTTCATAAGGGAAAGGAAGGTTTGGAAACACTTATTGTATCACAAAGACCTCCTTTAGTTAGGGATGGTTTAAGCTTCAATAAAGCCTTTTCATCTACATCTTTACTCACTACATTCGTTAAAGCAACAATACCTCAAACTTCAAGTATTGAGGTCATGAGGAAGAAAGGTGCTCTTAACACTAAGCCACCTATGCCTAAGGGCATAGTAAAGGCCCTCCAAGGTTCAAAGAGCAAATTATGCTTACATTTTAACAAGAAGCATGCTTAACCACACAAACACAAAAAATTATCTTCTACTTCTAACCACTTATGCACTTGCATACACTCTCACCATCTAAGTATGAGAAGTCTCCATACTCATACTATGGGAGAAAGACTTATAAGTCTAAGCTCCAATGTCATTATTGCATGAGATATGGGCATATAAATGTATTTTTCCATATTAAGAAGACACACCTCAAATT
>CATIWR010068747.1:0-15144 GCA_949677035.1 Omphalea diandra
AAATAATTAATGAATTGCATAAATAATAAAATTTTAAAAAGACAAATTTTTTAAAAATGAAGTTTTTTATATTAATAATTGTTCTATAAAATATATATTTAAAATATCTTTTTTTTGACTTTGAAACATATTTTTTTTACATTAATTGCATAAATAATGATATAATATTTATTTTTAGTGATGTATATATTTTAAATGGGCACCCTTACCCAACCCATGTTCACCCATATATTGTTAGGGTTAGATGAGTAATGACTCATTTAGTACCCATTTAAAATATAACTATTTATTTACTACCCAAACCTAATTTTTAAAGGATGGACATGAGTGGGTAAATGGTTAAGGGTGAACTTTGCTAACCCTAGTAAAATCTTGACAAACTAAGAAAATTAATTTTGCTTTCTGCTTACTTTCTTTTTTAATGAAAATTTTAAATTAATAGTTGTTTAGGGAGATATTACTGGGTATCCAGTTCCTATCATTTTGTTGGAAGTTCAATTTGTGAAATGTTTGCTACCACTACAGCCTAATTGCAATTCTAGGCTAAACTGATAAGTAATGATTATGCACCTGTTCTTTTTGAGGTTTTATATTTGCAGCTGTAAAAGAGAATGTTGAATTAATTTGGTTAATATCATTTCAGGAACTTTCTGGGCTTATTAAGCTATCAGCATATTCTAGCTTTAGTCTATTTCAGTGCCGTAAAGTTGTTACTGGTTCCAAGTCACCTGATTCTGGGAATGGTAATTATTCTTTGATGTTTTTTCTAGACAAAATGGATGTGATAACTATGTAATGCATTTTTCTTTTTGGTGTAGAGTACATTGGATTAGACGATAACAAATATATAGGGGATTTGCTGGCAGAATTCAAGGCAGCCAAGGATCGGAGTAAGGGAGAAATTTTGCACTGCAAATTGATATTTAAGAAAAAGCTATTTCGGGAGTCAGATGAAGCTGTAACAGACCCAATGTTTGTACAATTATCATATGTTCAGGTGTGTAAATTAGTCCTCAAGTACTATTCAGTTTTACCTCATAGTTTGTGATGACATTTTTTTTTTAATCTTTCAAAATTTTTAAGTAAATTCTAACTTCCGGATTTCTTAATGCATGGCCATTTTGTTACAGTTGCAACATGACTATATACTGGGCAATTATCCTGTTGGAAGAGATGATGTTGCGCAGTTGTCTGCATTGCAAATTTTAGTAGAGATAGGATTTGTGGGCAGTCCTGAATCATGCATGTTTGTACTTCTATTCCTTTATCTAACTCTAGTTAAAGTTAGACATTTCAAATTTCATTTTGCATTGGTTCTGTTTTTCTTGCTTTGTTTTGATTTCATAATGCTAGTTAATTATCAGGGTTTTGCCCTTTGAGTTCTGATCTGTTGAGTCACCATTTTGCAGTGATTGGACTTCTCTCCTTGAACGATTTCTACCTAGACAAATTGCAATTACCCGAGGAAAGCGAGAGTGGGAATTGGATATTCTTTCTCGTTACGATTCAATGGTTTGAACCGATACAGAAATTTGTTCTTTATACTATTAAGAAATTATTTTGCCTAGAGGTTTATGATGCTAGAAGTAATGGTTTTCTAAAAAATAACTACAATGTGCTTTCACAATTTGCTATTATTTATTTGGGATGTAGTACTTGCTAAACACATAATTTTGAGCATGCTACTCTTAGAATTTGTATGATTTTTCTCCTCATTCTTTCCACGAAATTAGCATTTCTTTCACATATTTTGTTTCAAATTTTAACTGTTTCATTTACTACTTGTTTTCTTTTATTTTTGCATAAATGAATTATTGTTTGGCAGTATTGACAATGCGTTTTACTTCTTTAAGTGTTTGTGAAAATTCATTATTAGTGATCATATGCTTGGAAGAGTTTTATATCTATGCACATCTATTGTAATAACAAAAACAATAACTATTTTCTGGGTTTAATTTCTAGCAATCTTTTTATTTTGATTTTTATCTTTTACCATTTTTCTCATGTTTCGTCAAATCTGGTTAAGTTGACCCAAGTACACAATGTAACCAGCTTCTAGTAATAAGGCTTCTTTCCTGTTTGCTTCATTGTATTTGTTCTTGATTCAACATAGCTAATCCTTCAAATTTTATAGATACTTTTAGTTTTGCAAAAGACTTCAAATAACTTTCTCATATCCCACTTTTTTTTTCATGTAATTTTATTTTGACATGTCTAATGCATTTTGGACTTGTTAGATTGTAGTGAGTCATTACTTATCACACTTGGTCAATTGAACTTTCTTTTTGTTGTTAGTGAATGTGAGGGATGATTAATTATTTTCATGTGATAAATATTTGTTTACTTTATGATAAGGCCTAAGCTTACTAAACCTTTTTCCATGTTCTATTTGCTTCTGTTTTTGCATTTTACCATATGTTTGACTCGAGATTACTGGGAGCATGGATTGCTCGGAATGCAGAACAAAAATGCGAACATAAAACATTAGCTATTTTGGAACATGGGAGGGTAAGGGTAGGCTTCTTTGGATAGCTTAATTGGAACAAAATACTCTTGTACAGAAACTTTAATTAGATTTTATAGAATGTGGCCTGCATACGGTTAAAAACTTAGTCCCATAATCAAAATTTAAACAAAATAATGATTAATGAGAAGTGCTACGTGGCAATTAAGTGTTGATAGCTTCTTGTATTGTAATCCAGTCTTTGCATATGATAGCATCTCTCTTCTTTGACATACAATATAATGCCAAATATTTTATAACTTGAGTTTGTTCTGGAACACTGATTTTGGTGTTACAAGTCATTCCACTATCTGGATCGTTCATTTCAGTATGTAATTTTCTAGCAGGATTACGTTTTCTGGTAACCTTGGTTTGACTTGTGCATTAATGTTGATCTTAGTTAAGATGTTTGTTATCGATATCTAAATGTTTTGTTGTCATATAGGAACATTTGTCAAAAGATGATGCAAGACAACAATTCTTACGAATATTAAGGATGCTTCCTTATGGAAATTCAGTTTTCTTCAGCGTCCGTAAGATTGATGATCCCATTGGGCTCTTGCCAGGGCGGATTATTTTGGGCATCAATAAGCGAGGGGTGAGATTTATATGCTTAAAGATTTTATCTTGATGAGCAAGTGTTATTGTCAAGAATAGTCTACATTTAGGATTCCTTTTCATATTCTAGATCATTTTATTTACTCACTCCTATAGGTGCATTTTTTCCGTCCGGTTCCCAAAGAATATTTACATTCAGCAGAGCTGAGAGACATAATGCAATTTGGTAGTAGCAATACTGCTGTTTTCTTTAAGATGCGAGTTGCAGGTGTTCTTCACATATTCCAATTTGAGACCAAGCAGGTTAAAAAACTCTAATACTGTCCAATTTGTTGGTTTCTTTAAGTTAAATTCAAAATGCTTCATGAGTATATGGTATTCTTTTGTTATGTAGTTAAATTTTCATTCTTTTCAGGGAGAAGAAATTTGTGTTGCTCTTCAGACACATATAAATGATGTCATGTTGCGTCGCTATTCCAAAGCTAGGTCTGCTGCAAGTGGCTTACTGAATGGAGATCTTTCTAACAGCTTTAAGCCTCCTAATGTGGAAGTGTATGAGAAACGTGTAGAGGAATTGTTGAAAAGCATTGAGGAATCTCAAAGGAACACTGATCGGGTAACTGATGAATATTTATTAGGGTGTGGGTGGTGTTTGTGGTGCTTGCAAATTGTTTATTTTTAAGTTGAATGCTATCATTAACAATTTATGCATTAGAGATATGAAAGTCTTTGGAAAGAAAATGTTTCTGTTGTGTCATCTTATTGAAATGAGATTAATGAGTTAAACATGTTAATCTAGTTATCGGAAGAATTGCATGAGAAGCAAATGCAAGAGGTAAAATTGCAAGAAGAATTGGAGCGCTTGAAAGAGTCCTTGAGATTTGAAAAGCAAAACTTGGCAGAAGTTGCTTGTGATTGTGATAGACTTAGATCACTGTGCGCTGAAAAGGATACAGCTCTTCAAGTTAGTGCAACCAATTTTGTAGCATAAGTTGTTTTATGAATCATTTTATCCATCTTTAATAGCATGGCTTCTGCATATGTAGGCTGCATTATTGGAGAAGAGAAATATGGACATGAGGTTGGCCTCTCTTGGTAATCTAGCTGCAGAGAACAATGCCAGAGATGATTTGCTTGGGACTAATAGTGAAGTATGTTTCTGCAAAAATATGTCTTATGAGTTTGGTTTTGATTAAAAAAAAAAGATTTGGACTTTATGATTCAAAACTTTTGGGTTCTGCATAGCATAGGTGTTGCACAAGCTTCAAGATGAATTGAAACTGCGGAATGAGGAGCTGCATGCAACAGAAGAAAGTTTGAAAAGATTGACAGATGAAAACATATCTTTAGAGCAAAAGATATCTAGGCTTGAAAAAAAGAAAATAGAAGAGGTGATCATAAATTCATTAATGCTCAATACTTTATTGCTGATTTTACTCAAAAGGTATTTGATTTCCATATTGGTCATAAAGCAGATGGAATTTCTTGAGAAAAACAATAAGCAAGAATGCAAAACCTTACAGTTTCGAGTGATTGAACTTGAAAAAAAGCTAGAACGGGTCAAACAAGAATTAGCTGATGCTGAATCAACTCTTGCAATGAGGGATGGTGATTTGGCTACCTTGCAAAATAATATGAAGGAACTAGAGGAACTCAGAGACATGAAAGAGGTATTTTTCGGTTCATATTTTTCTGAATGAGAATAGCTCATTAGTTAAATTTGGTAGAGATTTGTTTTACAAAATTCATCAATTGAAAACACTTTATTATGTTTTACCTGCTTTCAGGACATAGACAGAAAGAATGAGCAAACTGCTGCTATCCTGAAGATGCAAGGAGCTCAACTTGCTGAGCTTGAAGTGCTTTATAAGGAAGAACAAGTTTTAAGGAAGCGCTATTTTAATACCATAGAAGGTTATCCAACAATAACGTCCTATCCCATTGGAAATAATTTTAATAGCATACTTCAGACTGAACCAGGCATCTGTTTGAACATAAAAAATCATATCATAACTTAACCTAAACACAGTTAAATAATTTAGTTTAAAGATTCTTCAAGATCATATTAATAGTGATTTTTGAGTTTAGACTTACCTGCATCACTTTGAAAGTTCTAATCCAATCATGATTTCACTTTCTTAAATGGGTGTCAATGTATCATCAATTTCCTTCCTCAACTTGAACATATTGCTTCATTGATTTAACTAACATATAATCCACCCTTCAATGTATTTCATTTCAGATATGAAAGGCAAGATCAGGGTTTTCTGTCGTTTAAGACCTTTGAATGAGAAAGAGATGGCTGAAAAGGAACGAGCCATTATTGCTGGTACAGATGAATTTACAGTTGAACATCCATGGAGAGATGATAAAGCAAAACAACATGTATATGATCGTGTCTTTGATGGCAATGCCACCCAAGAAGATGTTTTTGAGGACACAAGAGTAAGTTTGGTTTTTGTGATTTATCAGCATTTGTATTTTTTGGCCTAAAGTTTCTATATTACTAGTTTGCTATTCTTCATTTAAAATCACAGTCCATTCCTTTTCCTGGCATTATGATGCAGTATTTGGTTCAATCTGCTGTTGATGGGTATAATGTTTGCATATTTGCCTATGGCCAAACTGGTTCTGGGAAGACATTTACAATATACGGCTCTGAAAATAATCCTGGACTCACACCACGGGCTACTGCAGAACTTTTTAAAATTCTGAGGTGTGATAGCAAGAAATTCTCATTTTTGCTAAAGGTAACATTATTTTAATGTCAATTGTTCGACTTCAAAATATCTATGTTTCTGTCTAATTTATACGTACAACAGTTATAATCTATTTGAGTTTCTATTTAGCATGACCTGAATTTTTTTAATAAATCTTGATAATGTGGAGTAGATGCCTTGCATCTTTCTGAAGATGTGGCCTAAGATCATCCCAATTGGAAAAAGTGAATTCGTATAGCAGTCTACAATTAATTTGGGATTAAGGCTTAGTTGAGTTGAGTTGAATTGTTAATGTGGGCTCTAATTTCTATTTCTAAGTGCATGTATTGTGTGTTTGTCTAAGTGCATGTATTGTTGTTTGTATCTATCATCTTTATTGGACTTATAGCATCAATTTGAAATGACATAAGCGAGGACAAACTTTCTTATTTTTACTACTTGCAAATGCATCAAATACTTGAGATTAACCTTATGATGATGCAGGCATATATGGTGGAGTTGTACCAAGATACACTTGTGGACCTTTTATTACCAAAGAATGGGAAGCCACTAAAATTGGATATTAAAAAGGATTCAAAGGTGATTTTTCTATCACAAGTTATTACTAATTACAACTTTTTAAAGCAGTTGTCAGTATTTGAATTTAATCTTTTGATGGTTGTTTTAGGTTAGGCTTATTTTGTTTGAATTTGATCAATATTAAATTTATTTCATGGATTTCAATTTGTTATGGTCAGGGTATGGTATCTATTGATAATGTAACAGTTGTATCAATCTCAACATTCGAGGAGTTACAGAGTATCATTCAGAAAGGATCTGAGAGGCGACATACATCTGGAACTCAAATGAATGAAGAAAGTTCTAGATCTCATTTGATAGTTTCAATTGTTATCGAAAGTACTAATCTTCAGACTCAATCTGTCGCAAGGGGGAAGGTACCATTGAGATGCTGCCCTTGTTAAATATTAATGTGCTTCTACAAATATAGAACTTATGTATCCTGGTTATTTTCATGTATGTGAAGTTCAATATTTGTTCTTGCATCAACAAATACGGAAATAAATGTGTTTTGTTGATTTTATTCTAAGATTACAGCTTCATGTATTTTATTTTGTTTTTGTTTTGTGCATAGCTTGATTTTTTTTTTTTTTTACACCATATACAGTTAAGTTTTGTCGACCTTGCTGGCTCAGAAAGAGTGAAGAAGTCAGGTTCTTCCGGAAGTCAACTGAAGGAAGCTCAAAGCATCAATAAGTCTCTTTCAGCACTTGGAGATGTCATTAGTGCTTTATCTTCTGGTGGTCAACATATACCTTATAGAAACCACAAGTTAACAATGCTAATGAGTGATTCCCTTGGTGGTAATGCCAAAACACTGATGTTTGTGAATATATCACCAGCTGAATCAAATTTGGATGAGACATACAATTCCCTAATGTATGTTTTTATTTTCCAAATATATGTATTTATTCTTTCACAGGTCCGATTTTTTATTGTTCTTGCTTAAGATGCCTAACAATATTAAAATTAATTAAATCAAAGATAAGTTTGTGTTTGAAATTGATCAAATGATTCATTCATAATTTTGATTAACAGCTAGCTACTGTTGAGATTGTTCTGGTAATGATAACATCTCATTTTACGTCATTTCAGGTATGCATCAAGAGTTAGGTCAATTGTGAATGATCCAAACAAAAATGTTTCATCAAAAGAGATAGCTCGATTGAGAAAGTTGATTGCATATTGGAAAGAGCAAGCAGGTAGGAGGGGGGATGATGAAGAATATGAAGATATCCAAGAGGAACGTTTGATAAAAGACAGGGCAGATGGTCGTCATTCCATGTAGAGGTTATATTTTCTGCCTTGAGGTGAAATTTTGCCTGCCTGATTTTTGTTTTTTACATATGGTTTCAGTAACATCACGGAGATGAAAGTGGTAGATTGGTTAACTGATTTGATATGAATGAGTTCCAATGATCTCATTGTAACATTGTATTGAGGCTCTCGAAGTTGAATAGGTTAAAGGATTTAGGTTGTATAGTTAGAACCGTGCGTATATATTACTTCGCATGGCATTTTTATGTCAACGACATTTCTCTTAATGAAATGAAAATTTAGCTTCTGAGCCAAGAATATGTTCTGTAAATCTTAGTGAATCCAAATAAAGTCTGTTTGGCTGTGATATAGGTAAGTCGTTTTTAACCCTGGAGGTGCCATCAGTCACACTATGAATCTCTGGAAGGTATGTTGAATATTTGTAGCATGTCTATTTTAGCCATATATTTACTTGTAATTTCAACAATTTTGGTGACGCTGCAAAGACGTGCGATTGGTACTATATTATGAAACAGGGTTAAATTCAGGCTTGAGCCGCTGCTTGGTGATGATCAAAGTGATTTCTTTGAAATTTGGAGTAACGTTCACATGTAAAAAGAAAATAAATAAATAATTATTTATTAATTGGTTAAATTTATTTGTAAGATTATTTGAGTTCAAACTCTTCTCATCTTATTCCATAAGATTTTGATCTTTCTGATTAAATCATATTAAGTGGAGATGAAGAGATATATCTAACATATCCTACAAAATATAAAAAACATGGATATTTTCCATTTAGCGTAAAGAGAGAACTGTAATATATATATATATATATATATATATATAGAGGGTTTCAATGCTGGCATTCTATGTTATGCCCAAGGCAGCAAGAAGTTGAATTCTTAGACTTCTGAAGCCCTCTTGTATTTTTTTAACTAACCAGCTTTCAATTCCTTGGGGAATTCTTTGCTATTAGTTCTACAGAATGTGACTACCGTGATATATATATATATATATATAAGAACATGAAAAATTATTTTTTCACTATAAGATTTGTTCTTTACGTAATATGATTACTTTTGACATTTTATGGTTGCAAAAAGTTTTAATTTTTTCAAAATTTAGTTATTGTCATATAAGTTTGCCATTTTTGAGCATATTTTTGCATATAAATATATATTATCTGGGTGATTTATTTGCTTGATTTTTGTAGTACTATGTGTTGACAGTTAGCATAGGGTCCAAGTTTGTGCATTAATCTGTTTGTTATTGTTTGTTATGTATTTGTTATTACAAAAGCTTAGCTAACTTTGTGCTATATATTTTATCTTGTTCAACATCTTATATCAGTCTTGTCATCTGGAGGCATGTATATATGCAGCCTATGTAACTCAAAAATATACAACTGGGATTCTAATTTCTCAAATCCAAACGTGTTTAGTATTTTTGACTTTGTATCAGAGCCAAGACAAATTTTTTTTCTCAATAAACCTGCAACCATGGTTGATATCGAACTTGAATAAACTGTATCGGAATCATCTTTTCTACCTGTTATGCATGTTCAAACTAAAAATTCTAGCTTTAATGCTAGCGTCATTCTTATCAAACCCAATTACGATGTATGATCCTAAATCATGGAGATGCAAATTGCTGGACCAGAAAAGCTTCATTAAATTATGGGAAAAACAGATCCACCACAAGAAACTGATGTTACCTATGCAAAGTGGTATACTGGAAATCAAAAGGTTAAAGGACGGCTACTTCTATGTCACCTGAGATCATGAAGCAATATCTTTGTCTGCGTATTGATTGCGAAATTTGGAATGCTTTGGCCAAAGCTTTTGTTGATGGATCAGATTGAATCACAATTGTTCGCATTAGACTGGCGAGCCTTTTCAACTAAATAGGTTGGACGTCCTCTATCCACTTACTATGGTGATCTTATAACAATCTTTCAAGAATTAGATCATCGTGATAAGATTGTAATGAAGGATGCCGATGTGTTATTGCATATAAATATTCAATTGAAAGGATGCATGTGCATATCTTTTTAGATGGATAGGATGTATTAATTTAAACAAATCTAAGGTGAGGTTCTTAGAAAGGATTTCCCGCTTGATCTTGAAGAGACCTATTCGTATGTTCGTCGTAATCTTGTTCATAAAACTGCACTAAATGGTGAAGCTAATCTCCTTGAGTCATTTGCTATGTTGGTTCATCGAATCAAACCTCAATACATATATTCAAAATCAAGTCAGATGTTTGGTCCTCCGAATCATACAAGTGATCAAAATCGATCATCTGGATTGGAAAATCATAACAATACACGTTCATAACATGTGTGCACTTACTGTGGTGAAAATGAACATATTGAGTCTCGATGCTATGAGTTAATCGGATGCCCAGAATGGCGGGATCCTACTAAGGTACATCACAAGCAAAGTTCAAAGTCAAATCATCATGCCTCTGTTGCTATTGTTGAACAACCTAACATTGCAGAATGGACCACATTTTTTGCTAAAGTGTCCAATCTTGTCTTTGAGTAAGTTTTGCTCTTACTATGTCTAGTAATGTTGTTATTGAATATGGTAAAACCTTTCATACATCTGATCATATTAGTGATAATACATGGATAATTGATTCTGGTGCGACTAATCATATGACTTTTGACAATAACCTTGTTAATCCTATGAAACCTGCTACGCAATACGTAATGTCCACAACTAATGGTACTCCTTTTCCTGTAGTGGGAGAAGGTTTGTTACTCTGACTAAAAAAATTGAATCTAGATACCTTTAACCATAACTTATTTTTTGTTGCTCAAATAACTATTACATTATAATGTATTGTGATTTTTTGACTTAATTTTATGTTGTAAGGACAACAAGATAAGGGAGACAATTAGTTATGGTACTAGAATGGGAAAGCTTTATCACCTTGACCTGATGCCTAAAAGCTCCAGTTAGTTAACTTAAGTTTTTGGGGTGGATAAACTTGACATCCTTCGAAACTCAAAGATTTGGTTGTGGCATAAATGTCTAGGTCATGTATCTTTAAGATATTTAAAGAAATTATTCCCAAAGTTGCTTTCTAAAGTAACTTTTTAAAATTTTAAGTGTAATGTTTATGAACTAGCTAAAACCATTGTGTTCCATTCCTAACAAGTATGAATAAACATTTCGCACCTTCTATGGTAATTCACTTTGATGTATGGGGTCCAACACCCATTTGTTCTTTGAATGGTGAAAGATGGTTTGTTTCTTTTATTGATGCACACTTGTATGACTTAGATTGGTTTAATGAAATCTAAGAATGAAATTAGTTTAATGTTTAAAAATTTCCACAGGATGATAGCCATTTAGTATCAGTCTCAATACGGGTTATTAGCATGGATAATGGAGGTTTGAAAATCAAGATTTGAAACAATACTGAATTATGTGATATTGGTTTTCAAACAACTTGTCCTTACTCCCTTTAACAAAATGGGGTTGCTGTGTGCAAGAATCATCACCATCTTCAAATGTTATGTACCCTTCTATTTAAAGCTCATATGCCATCAAGCTATTAGGATGAAGTCATTACCGCTGCAGCCTATCTCATCAACCGTATTCCTTCAAATACATTACAATTTTAGACTCCTTTTCATGTACTTTAGACGGCTATAAGTGCTCATACTGTATCAAACCTGCCACCTATGGTATTCAGATGTGTAGCTTTTATGCATTTTCATAAAACCTTGAGGAATAAATTGGAACTTAGAGCTCTTCATTGTGTATTTGTTGGCTATGCCTTACATCAAAAGGGCTATTGGTGCTATCATCCTCCCTCTCGAAAATTATATGTTACTCTTGACATTGTTTTGCATAAAATGATATGTATTATTCTACATCTGAGTCTCCAATTCAGGGGGAGAATAGGAAAGAATTACAAACTTTAAATTTAAATCATCCTTTAGACTCTGTGAAATGTATTCCTAATGGTAATTTTTAGGGTGGCAGTTAATACATAGATGAAAATGATGGATATAGTCCTAAAAATGATTAAGATGAGGCAAATGGAAATATTTTGGAAAATGAATTGTAGATTGGTGATCAATACCCAAATGAAATGATGGAATTATTGTTAAAAATAATGGACACACTTAGGAAATTCAAGATAAGGTTTTACAACCAGCTTCTTCCCTTCATAATGTACCGACTAATCAATTGTCATCCCAAAATGATTCCATTTTTGAATCCTAGGTAAAATCCCCCCTTTAAAAGTACTTCCTAATCTAAACACATGTTGGACTAGGTTATTCAAACCTAAGTCAAAACTCTTTTTTGATCTTGACAATATAGATTAAAAGTTATATTGTCAATTTTAAGTGTTGTTTTTGCAGTTTATAAGAGTTATCTTCATTGGAATTCAAAATCTCCAACCTTGTAAAATTCATCCAAATTCATGGTGTGTATATTCTAAATCACGATCGCGAATCAATCACAAGGATGGATGAAGTTAGGCTAGAGGAATTTGCGGAAAAATTCACAGTCACGACATAGCCGAAGGAAGTGAGCTTGAGTCATAGAGGAATTCACAGTCTCATTCATGCCCAAGACATAGTTATCTCGCGACCTCGACTTTTGATAATTGTTAAAATGCTATGACTATATTTTCTACGACAACCAATGGATAGTTAACACGTGGACTAGTCGTTAGACATAGACAATGATTTTTATCAAAATTTTTGGCTCCACAATGGAAATTGAAAATTCACGACCGCGAAATGGGAGTAGCGACCGCGACTTCTGCCTGACAAATATTTAATGCTAAATCTGCCTAGCATATCTTAGAGATTTGTTGATAGTTCAAGAGTAACGTCTTTTTGGTGGATGTGGGCTATAAATACTCCAAACTGATGTTAATGCAAGAAAAGAACTATTGATAGTGTCAAAACTCTTGCAAAGTTAATTCTCTACTTTAATTCCTTGTTTTTTTATACATAGTTTGGTGTGAGTTTTAAACACCTTGTATAGGGTTCAAGAGTGAGCTCTTGAATAAAAAACTTTTGGTTAGGTTTGAGAGTTAGCCTAGTTGTAAAACTCTTGTATAGGTTTAAGCGTTAGCCTTGGAAAAACACTTGTAAGGTTTGGAGTGAGCCTAAACATTAGGTTGAGTGTGAGCATTGGGAAAACACTTATAAGGTTTGGTGTGAGCCTAAACACTAAGTTGAGTGTGAGCTTGTAAAATACTAGTGATTGAGTGAAACACCTAATTGGTGAATTGTGGAGTGGATGTAGAGTTGCTTAATACCTGAACCACTATAAAACTCTTGTGTTTATTCTTTTCCTACTCTTCCTTTAATCTTTCATTTTTGTGAGCATCCTCCATAATCAAAAGTTCAAATCTACCACTAATTCAACTCCCTCTTCTTGGTGCACTAGGGCCAACAATTAGTATCAGAGCCAAGTCTCAACTCAAGCCTTAATTGTGTGAGAAAACATCAATGGCACAAAAAGGAGTCCACTCTAATGTTAATCTCCACTTTAATGGTAATGATTATGCTCTTAGAAATCATAAAATGGAGATCTATCTTGATAGCAATCTCATCAACTTATGGGATTATATACTTGAAAAGTGGAAGCCTCCAACAAAGATGGTTGAAGGAGTAGAGGTGACAATTGCAAGAGAAGAATAGAGTGAAGCACAAAAGAAGGCAAATGGGAAGAACAAGAGGGTAATGGCTATTCTCCTAAGCTCCATGTCAAGAGAAAAAAATGGAAAAGTCTAACATTGCCAAACTGCACATGCCATATGGAAATCACTAGTAAGCTATCATAAGGGCACAACTCTTATAAAATCAAGTAGGTTGGAGATGTATGTGACAGAGTAGGAGTTCTTCATGATGAAAGACCATGAGAGCATTGCCGAAATGACAAATAGACTCCTCTTTATTATGACAAACATGAAAAAGTTTAAAAGGATTCTTACCAACTATGAGGTAAATACTAAAATCCTTAAATCTCTTCCATTAGATAAATTTGGTGCAAGAGTATGCAACATTCAAGAGTCTAATCCAAAGATTGGGAAAGTGCCAACCTATGCCCTCATTGGTAAACTTCTCACTTATGATATGACTCTTAAGAAAGATGAAGAGATGAAGAAGTTAAGAGTACAAAGACACAAAAAGGAGAAAAAAGCTCTGGCCTTCAAAGCTCAAGAAGATTATTCAAGCTCAAGTGACTCAAATGAAAGTGATAAAAAAGAAAAAGAGCTTGGTAAAATATCAAGAAGGATCAAAGAGTTGATGAAAAGGAGAAGACAAAGAAGAAAAGTCATCTTCCTATCATCACAAGGAAAAGAAGAAAAGCCTCAAGGCTAATTAGGATAATGATTCAAGTGATGATGAAGAAGAAGTTGAAGTAGCAAGCTTTTGCTTCATGGCTCAAGAGGATTCCTCCAAAGAGGCAAGTACTTCTCCACACTCTTATGATGATTATGATGTGTTTGATGATATAGATAATGAGCTTTTAGAAGCTCTCACTTAGAAATGTGACAAATATAAGTAATAAATGAAAATTAACAAGATAAAATGTTCCAAGTTAGAGGATGAATTTAAATCATTGAACAATCTTGTAAGTGAATTGAGGACTTCAAATGAAGAACTCAAAAAATCTGTTGAGAGTCTTTCAAATTCATCTTCGTCCCTAACCACCCTGAGAAAGGAAAATGGCTCCTTAAAGGGTGAAGTCATTGAGTTTAGAAATTCCATTTATAAGTTTCATAAGGGAAAGGAAGCTTTGGATACACTTATTGTATCATAAAGACCTCCTTTAGTTAGGTATGGTTTAGGGTTCAATGAAGCCTCTTCATCTACGTCTTCACTCACTACATTCATTAGAGCATCAACACTTCAAACTTCAAGTATTGAGGTCATTGGGAAGAGAGGTGCTCCTAGTACTAAGCCACTTATGCCTAACAGTAAAGGAACACCCCCCCTCCCCAAGGCTTAAGAGCTAAGGCTCAAAGAGCAAATTATGCTTACATTTACAACAAGATGCATGCTCAAACACATAAACATAAAAAATTCTCTTCTACTCCTCATCACACATGCACTTGCATACACTCTTTTAACCAAAGTATGAGAAGTCCTCTTACTCATACTAAGGTTGTGCATAGGAGAAAGACTCATAAATCTAAATTCCAATGTCATTATTGCATGAGATATGGGCATATCAATGTATTTTGCCACATTAGGAAGGCACACCTCAAATTGGAGGACCTTTTCAAGACTAACCCCCAAGGACCCAAGTATGTTTGGGTACCAGCACAAAGTGTTTGATATTGTAGGATGAGGATTCCTTCACTAAATTCTCATAATGGAAAATCTAAAGGTGAATGGAGATTGCTAATGAAGAAGGGATAAAGTTTCAAAAGGTTATTTTGTATCAAGCCATGGATACTAAACTTGTAATGTATCCCTTATCCCTTATGTTTTTAACTTAATATATTTATGCATACTTTTAAGGGGAGTTTTATTGCTTGATATATATATATATATATATA